>JAJIYU010005706.1:0-21829 GCA_030144865.1 Tinospora cordifolia
ATTAAAATTTTAAATATATACAAAATATAAAAAATATCAAATTTAAAAAATGATTAAATACAATAAAACATGTTTATTTTAAAAAATAAAGAATAAAAATAAGTCTAAAATAATAAAAATCAATAATATAAAAATAAATAATATAACTAAAAATTTTTAAATAATTAATTTTGTAACTTAACAAATATAATTTCTATTAAAAAATTTTAATCAAAATTATAAGTAAAATAAAAAAAACTATTGATTTTAAAAATAAAAAAATAAAAAATGAAAACAACCAGCGCCAAAACCTCCAACCCAAGTGTTGGGTCGTTCCAAAACTTATTAAATCCTCCGATAATCTATTTAACACAGATAGTTCCTCTGCAAGGCTTATAGGCAATTTGAGTTAGATTTTTTTTTAATTTGTTTGTGTGGCGGTTCGTGTAAGGGTGGGTGCAGATCGAATTTGGGCTTAAGTGCTTAGCCATCATCCGACCCCTATGTAAATCAGACGGTAACCAATACAGCCTGTTAACTCTCAATCAAATTTTTTCTAAAGAAATTACAAAAAAAAAAAAAATCATTTTGTAGAAATATTTTAGTAAAATATTTATTGAAATTTAAAATTTTTCTTATTTATCATATTTTGACAAATATTCACAAAAAATCACATTTTTTTCATTCTACAAACGTTGTTATTCGCATCTTGTTGGTTTCATTCGCAACTAAGATCAGGAATATTAAGCTGTTATTGTTAATTTCTTTGTGAACATGAGCTCACTCGTGAAGAAGAAGATCAGCAGGGGTAGCGTAGATGATGGTGGCGACATGTGTGCAGTAGCGAGCACAGCAGTAGTGGTTGGCAACAGCAAGATGTATGAGACAATCTTTGGATGGTCTTCTTTAAGAATAATAATAACAATAATAATAATAACCCCATTGGAAGAAAGCACATTTTTCTCTATTCTCTTTACTTTAAGAAATTCAAGAAGACAACACAAGCTTCAAAAAAATAATAATAAAAGAAAATAACGACTCTAACAAGTTTATCAAGAAGAACCCTAAAATTCGTAGAGCTAAACCCTAATCTTTCTCAATAAAAGTGAAACTAGTTGTTATATCCAATAGTAATACTAAAAAAGAAGAAAAAGAAGAACAAGAAGAAAAAAAAAAAAAGATCTAGAAGAAGAATAAGAGAATCTTGATGCGGACTCTGCGCAAGTGCACCAAAGAAGAAGTGTCTCCCGTATTCTTATAATATATAGATACTATACAATAAATATTTTCATGATATAGAAAAAGTTGTTTATAAGACATTATATTTTTATATTAAATTTTTATTAGTTGTATATTTTTATATATACGATATTTTTATAATATTTTCTTTTATGAGGGTTGGATGAGTCAAATCGGGTTTGGATGTGACGTGCTTACCCAAAGTAAATACTTTGGCTTTGTTTGTTGGCTAAAATTATACTTTAAGAAAAGTTAAAATGAAAAATGATTTTTAAAAACATAATTACAAAAAATAATTTTAATAATATTTGTTATAACTTATAAAAAGTTATTTTAAAAATTATGGTACTAAGCGAACAACTGATCAATCATACTTTGATGGTAGAAATCCTCCAACAAAGAAGACAACTTTCATCACAAAGCTGAGCTAGAGTCCTTTTTCTCTAATATTTACTTGATTTTTTCCCTGATGGAACTTGTTATAACTTAAAATAAGTGATTGTAATACCCCGAGATTCATGCAAAATTTGTTAATTCAGAATGAATTCAAATAAAAATATTTCGAGTACAATAAACACTAGAAAACCCATGAAATTATAGTGTGTCAGAAGTATAATCGATGTACAAGAGGATTACCAAGTCAAGATGAAGCTCGGAATGTTGCACAAAACAAAATAATACAACAACCATAGACTACTGCGTACACTACTACGATAGTGAAACAATGTCCACAGACTATAGTGGTAGTGTGTAATGAATAACTACCATGGTAGAGGATTGTATTACTACGGTAACACATTATTATATATGTATTATTGTCAAACAGAAACCCTAATTATCGATTAATCTATTACACAGTCGCTTGTAATGTTCTACGAACCCTAACCAACAACCACCAATTGATCTCCCCCCATTCCATACGAGTTTGTTAGTTGCAAAGCAAACTAACATTAGCATAGGTAATTTATTGCATTTTATAGGAAATAAAGAGATAATTAGGTGGAGATTTGCATAATTAGTAGCATTAGCATGTAGTTTAGGGACCTACATTGTTTCATTTCATTATAAGCTTTGTTTTAAAGATTTGGAACTCTTTTATGAGAAAATAATGTCTGGGAAAGGAAATTGAGTGTATTGTAGGTACAGGTTGAAGCAAAAAGGAAAAATACATCATATGAAGGCAAAAAGAAGAAGAAATCATGAAGAAAGTGTCAAGAGACCGCGGTTGAATAACTGAAAATTGCGGTAGTCGAAGGACACAAAGTCTATAAAGCTCACTGGTTACCGCGATCGATGAACAAGTGACCGCGATAACCAGAACGTGGTTTGTGAACGAAAAGGATGGACCCCGGTGGACAGAATGAGAAGATTCTAATGCTTTAGTAAAGAACATTGTTAACTGCAGTCACACAATCAAGTATCAGGATTTTCATATTTTTTAGGTTTTTTTTAGTGCAGAACTATAAATAGGAGAGGTTATTAGAACCCAGATATATCTAATATGGAAAAAAAATCACTTGTGACAGCTGAGAAGAGCAAGAACCAGTGTTTCAATTAGAAATTGAAGATTATTGTCGAATTTTGCGTATGATTTACTTCTTTAATTATTGTTTAATGATTTCTATTAATTTCATGTCAAGCTAATTCATTTTCTTTGTCTAGGATGTGATGTTCAATGCGTGAACTGTGATATCTAGTTATAATTATTGGACTACAAACACTATTTCATACTGTGTTTGCTTAATGCTTTGTGTTTACTGGCCATAGACATGATGAACACGACACTTTAAACTAACTCGGAAGAGAGGTTTAAAGGGTGGTTATCGCAGTTTGGACTTAGGATAATTGATTAGTCAGGAGGTTATTAACTGATCTAGGGAGTTGCACAGGGACTTTTGAATACACAACTTAGGTTGTTGAGTAAACACCTCGGAAGAGGGCTTTATAAAACAAATCTAATCAATATTGAAACACTTCGGGAGAGGGTTTTAATTACAGATGCAAAAACTCATAGTGTAGACAATTCATAACAACAACTAAGAGTCATAGGTCATGCGGCGGCATTCACTATCCTAGACAACCATTACACATAGATTTCTAAGAATGGAATTATCACTTTCACTAGAATAGATTTTCATTAAAAGTTTGATATAATCACGGCAGTTAGAGTCTTGATAAAACGCAAACAGTAGTAAATTGAGAGTTGAGATTACTAATTAAACCATTTTTCCCCCGAGGACGATATTTGGTCTCATTGGTTAATATTTAAGCAAACTTGTACACTTGCAGAGTTAGCAACAGAGTTCTCTGTGGATTTTAAACCATCCTAAACCTTTTCCTAATTGTCTATCAAGCAAAGATTGAAGAAGAACAACACAAACAGTAAGTGATTCGATTAGCATCTTGTCAGAAATGCAACACGCTAGAATCTACACATAATTAGTGTTTCCATCACAATTTTCATGTTTACCTAAGTGCATCCATGTTCCTATTGATAAAATAGATCACTAGGAGTGTTTGAGGCATTCTTTTGAGGGGAACACACGAAGAGAAAATTAGGATCAAGGTATAAAGTTTCCTTACTCATTATAATGCATGTTTTGAGTCGTAAGTTATTGTATTGAAGTTCCATAAACGAGGGGAAGAAGAACTCACATGAACGTGTTGTCTTCTCAAAATTCTCGTGACTACCGTTGTAGTGTAACTGATGTACACAGACTACCGAGTTAGTGCAACTGATGTACACAGACTATCGCAGTAGCCTATGTAACACCCAACCCCTACATCTTTAAGCAATGAACATGTCCACCATTCTCTTGACAATGGACTAAACCAAACGACGGGTCAGACCGGTGTTACATTTACAAGTGACACACACTTGAATTTCTTTCTATTTCAATTATTTCATGCCTTGATTGTATTTAACAGAACAAAACTTAAATGTAAGAATTTAAGAAGGCAATAGTATAGGAAATAACTGAAATTCATAAACTTAATTAATTAAATAAAATTTAGTACATAATTTGATCTTGAAGAAAAACTGTTATAGCGGAAGATTCACAACTTGGGCAACATGTCCTTACATAGAAATTAAAAACTTTTTAAATAAAAGAACCTAACTAATTTTCATGCTCTTCATATAAATCAATTACCTGAAAAATAGAAGGAAGGGGTGAGCACATAGCCTAGTGGATCTTTCTAAACATCTAAATCATTATTTCAATTTAAACAAACCAAGCATATCAAACACTTTTGTACTTAGGCGATTCGAACAAATTTCATGTTTATGGTTGACATTCGGACCAAAAGAGTTTAATCTCAGTGTTTCACATCGTAGGGAGAGAGAATGACAAACGAAAACTCAAACCCCAATATCTATGAAGTAGGATTACTCTTGGAAACCCAGTTCAAAATTGTCAATGGTAAACCGGCAAACCGGGTCGAAGGGGGGGAGGTGGAACACACACGATGACTCTATGCAGTCCATCATCGCGTCGGTACGTGGATTGAATCATTATTTAATCTTTTTATAGTGATAAAACACACAATATCGGATTAAACTGTCGATGCAACATATACAAAACATGAATCATTAAATATTTATTCATGGCACAATTCATGTATAACATGCATCAGTATTCTTAATTTCTCAACATGCATAACATGTATATTCATGGCACATCAAATAAATAAAACATGCATATTATAACATATATTCAATCAATCATCTTCAAAGCATTATCACACATGCAAAACTTATTCAAATTAAAATAAAGAAGTAGAAGTTAGAAGTCACTTCCACCTTGAGATGTAGTTTTTCTCAAAGTTTGGACAAGAGCTCCCAATGTTCAAGCACTAAGAAAATCACCCAAGAAGAAGAATCTCCCAACCAAGAACTTCTCACACTCAAGAGGGAAAAGAATGGTGAGAAGGGGAGCCAAGAAGAGGGCTTAGAGAACAAGATGACAATTCAACTCTTGTTTCTTGGGATGAGATGAATTGTGAGCATGAGGGTGTTTATATAGATTTCAAAAGGGTAGAGAATGACAAGTTTATGATGTCATCTTGTGGGAAACTTGCCAATTCTTCAAAATTTCGTGCCCACAAGCATAGAAAAATAGCAAGTGAGTTTGAAATTTGGAAACCAAGTTTTTAGAATTTTTTGAATATTTTTTTTTAGATTTTTCCGATTGATTTTCGTTTATTTATCGGAGCATTAGATCGTAGCCATCGGATCGTCCTCGATCGCAGCACTGAATCACGAATTCGTTTTGGCGCGTGCATCGTCAGCCGTTGGATCAGGCGGGTGAGATCTCGGCCGTTGGATTATTCTCAAGTGCAGCACAGCGGATCGCAAAGTCGAGCGACTTTGATCTGGAAGCTTGGATCTTCCTCGATCGCAGCACGGCGGATCGCGAAAAATGAAACTCGCCCGATCTGTCAGATGATCCTAGATCGCAGTAATAGTTCGCAATCGTTGTTGAGCTCCTCGATCTGGACCGTTGATCTGGCTTATTGAGTTTGGGCTGTTGGATTTGCGTGATTCGGTGCTCCTGGACGTACGATGCAAGCTTGATCTGAGCCGTTGGATTGCATATCGTGAAGATTGAGTGTTTCTGGCCCTTGGATGCAGTTTCTAATATCAAATTGTTTCTATTATCCGAGTTTTGCCACTTATAAACCAATCTTTCACCTTCTAATTTGTGTAACTAGCTCACATCTTCTATTTTATTGATTTGCTAATATTTTTTCCTTTCTAATTATTTAATATTACATTTATTAGATATTTTTCTATTTCTTTAATATCTTTAATGCCAATAATTAAATAATCTACATTTTTTATTTCTATATATTTTTATTTATTTCATATTTCATTTTTAGATAATCATTTATGTAATTATAAATTAATATTTATATAATGTTTTATTTATTTTAAATAAATACACGTATACTACATTTTTATTTAATTATGTAAATTTTTTTATATAAATATTCATATAATATGTAGTATTAACATTTATTATGCTAACACACAAATTATTCATAAACACATTAACCTATATATATGTGTGTGTATATATATATATATGTTTCTATTCTTTATTTCTTAAATAATTCTTTTAATTTGACATTTTCATTTAAATATCAAATTAAGGTTTTATTTGCCTAATTTATTTTACATCTAAATATTTTATATTATTTTTCATTTCCTAATCCCTAATTTGCACCCAAAAATGTATTAAAATCTTCAAAATTATTTTCACTTGACTTATTTCATTTAATTTCCTTAAACTTATTTATCTTTAATTATTTGACAAAATTTTGGGTTATTACAACCTACCTTCCTTAAAAGAATTTCGTCCTCGAAATTTTTATACATTTATTCGTGCGTCATTTCGTTAGGTATTTCTGGTAAATAGGTTGGTTTTGACTAATTTGATAAGCCTAAGGGCTTGAGTCTTTGTAACTATCTTGATGACAGCCTCTGGTGTTTTCGAAGCTACATGGTTAAGGAATTTGGCTATTGTTTGTTAAATTAGCAATACTGTGTTTCATAAGTTGCGCCTCTTGATCAACACGATGTCTAACCGTTTGGTTCATTGTATTCCTATTTGTTCCCTAATAGGTCGTTTCATGCATAACAGACTCCCTGATTCTCAGTTGTTAATTTTCTGACCTTAGATCGGTTCTTAAGTAATGGTAGCTTCTCCAAATGATCGAATGGGTCACTTTGGTAGGGAATACTTATCCTTCACTATTGGGTGATATGCTTACTCTATCCATTCTAAGGTATACAGATCATTTCGAGTCGTAGGGTATTCTCAGCATCTAACTTGAAGTCAGTATGTCTGTCTTATTCAATTTCCTCTATTAAGCTTGTGAGTCATTTGTCTTGCCTTTTATTCATCCCTGATTTGATGCAACAAGTCCGATGGCAGGACTTGCTATTAAAATAGGCTTGTCTTTCATATAGGGTCATACATAGCCCTAAGTTCTCAATCTATCTAAGGGTAAAAGTTTCTTTGTTACTTCCTGCCATACGGCAGGTTCTAGGGTTACTACTTACATTTTCTATTCCCGTACTTTCCATTTTTTGATATTCAAAAAGTAACGACAAGAGTTTTTAAGGGAAAAATTTTATTAATAGAGATAATTGGTACAAACAGTGAGTGATTCGATTAGCATCTTGTTAGAAATGCCTGCGCACAAGTAACACGCTAGAATCTATACATAATTAGTGTTTCCATCACAATTTTCATGTTACCTAAGTGCATCCATGTTCCTATTGATAAAATAGATCACTAGGAGTGTTTGAGGTGTTCTTTTGAGGGGAACACACGAAGAAAAAATTAGGATCATGGTATAAAGTTTCCTTACTCATTATAATATATGTTTTGAGTCATAAGTTATTGTATTGAAGTACCATAAACGAGGGGAAGAAGAACTCACATGAACGTGTGGTCTTCTCAAAATTCTCGTGACTACCGTTGTAGTGCAACTAATGTACACAGACTACCGAGTTAGTGCAACTGATGTACACAGACTATTGCGGTAGCTTACTACAATAGTTCAATTAAGGTTCCTTGGTTCTTGCAATAACACATCTAAGACCCTATTTGCTTTTCAGAGATGCATTCTAGCTATTGTGGTAATACGAAGCATTACCGAGGTAATGTGTTGAATTCTTTTCTTTGCCCATCACCTATACATTCTAGTTACCACAATTCCCCTCTCTTCTACTGCAATACACAGAAGGGAAAACACATTGTTGCATATTTATTGAGATTTTTTTTCATACCACACACCACCATGATTAAGAAATCATTAGATTATGATCTAAGAACATTAGACTTTTATCAAATACTAAGAAATTAGCTTTAATCTTGAGAGGTTGAGAATTCAAGACTATTGAAACAACAAGAAAAGGGCCCAAGAGAACAAAACAATAGGTGAAAATGATTATCGTGTTCCCTAGTATTATTTGAGTTTTAAATGTTGAATATGATGTGTGTTTACATTATTTTGAATACTTAAGAGCATGCTAAGAGTTTATTATATAATGTATGATTGACATGATTGAAAGAATATTGAAATAACATGATTTATGTGCCCATGCTGATATTTATGTATCGTGTTATCACGAGATGAGTATTGTTTTATTTGAACTTTCATGAGATGATCAGCATGGCTATATTACTTGTACAATGAAGTATCATAAATGATAAAGTGATCACTATGTTAGTTATGAGATGTTTGACGATTTTCTTTAAATAAATATAAATTAAGAATTGAACCACGTACCAGTGCAGAGATCCAAAGGGAGATCACTATGGGTGTTCTCGTGATAAGAAATGTTAGGTTTGTCCTTAGTTTCCGATGATAAAACGATAGGTGTGACCCTAGTTCTTAGAGTTGGAGCAATAGGTGTGTCTCTCGTTCCTGGGTTAGGGTGATGGGTATAACTCTATATCCTATTGGAATCTTGCATCTAGTTGTAACAACCAGGCCCACTGTGACGATATTGTCCTCACCTTAGCCACCACTGACTGAGTGCAGGGTTTTGTTTTTGACAAAACTTGAACCTCAGTTTCCCAAAAGCGTTCGACACAATGAGACACCTTCAAATGCATATTTAGCTCAGAAATCCCCTTGGAGTTGGACTTATGTGAGATATTACAATCTATCCTCCTTGAGAGCAATTTCGTCGTTGAGATTCACACCTCTGATACACACAAAACGGCTTTGATATCATTTGTAACAACCCGAGCCCACTACGTACCGATATTGTTCCCACCTTAGCCACTACTGACTGAGTGTAGGGTTTTATTCTTGGCAAGACTCGAACCTGAGTCTCACAAAAGTGTTCGATACTAGTAAGGCTTGCAATTGCTCATTTAGCCTAGACATCTCTTTAGTGTCGGACCGATGTGGGATATTATAATCCACCTCCTTTGGAGCAGTCCTAACCTCATGACTCACACCTCTGTTACACTTAGAGCTACTCTGATACTATTTGTAACAACTCGGGCCCATTACACACCAATATTGTCTTCACCTTAGCCATCACTAACTGGGTGTAGGGTTTTGTTCTTGACAAAGCTCGAACCTAAGTCTCCTAAAAGTGTTCGGCACAATGAGACACCCCTAAATGCACATTTAGCCCAGGAATCACTCTAGAGTCAGACCGATGTGGGATATTATAATCCATGCCTCTTAGGAGCAGTCCTGTTTACAGGACTCACACCTCTATCACACACAGAGCAACTCTGATACCATTTATAACAACCCAAGCCCACTACGTATCGATATTGTCCTCACCTTAGCTACTACTAACTACTGGGTGTAGGGTTTTGTTCTTCGCAAGACTCAAACGTGAGTCTTCCAAAAGCGCTCGACACTAGTAAGGCTCGCAATTGCTCATTTAGCCTAAACATCGCTCTAATGTCGGACCGATATGGGATATTATAATAAGTGCATTTTCTCTTTCTCCTTTGATATGATGATGATGAAAGAACACCTAGGTTAGCCCTTTAGTCTAATTAACGACTAAACAATCTAATATTTGAAACACCTAATGTATGACAAGTGGTTGTATGTTCTGTGTTTGATTTAAATAATGTTATTGATGTACTATGTATGATCTACTAAGCTCTCGAGCTCACCCATCTTTTCCATTTCAGGTGATATTGGAGATAATGCCTGTTGACCAACATCTCCAAAATATCTTACTAGTTAGTTGCAAACCTCACTGTAGAGATTGTTTTATGATACTTTTATTTGAATACATGGTTTAAATTGGGCATATGACCCTTGAAATTGATCTAAACTGTTAATTCTCTTTGTGGTTTAGATGTCAGACACATAGGCCATGTTTTAGAGATTTTATTTGGAGATTTAATTTCAAATATTGTCGAATTTTGAATTTGAAATTTGATGATTAAATTGTTTAGTTATTTTTTTATTATTACATGAAATATCTTCTATTACGTCCAAGAGACTAATAAGTATTTATATGAGATCTAGTGTGTCCAAAGGTTTATAATGTGTTGTGATTTGAATGTGAGAAAAGTAGCATTCTTATTTTCGATAATGACATATGTACTGATAATTAATGTAAAATGGACATGTTTCTTCATGCGTGACCTCGATGTGATAGATATGAACGGACCAAAAAATTAAAGTGTTACAGTGATATTATACTAAATTAAAATTTTTAATTTTCAAGGAAGAAGTTGTTTAAAATTGATGCACAGCTAATTATCTAAAAAACAATCATTGACTGTTGAACAGAACAAACTATTTAAGAAACATTAAATTTTGATACTTAATTAATTATTAAAATTATTTTGTTAATCCTATAACAAACACCTGATTAATCCTATGTTTATTTATCCGTCTTCCCGCCGAATGCGACTTTTTAATTCAATCAGTTTGACTTGAGGTAAGCCGTAGAGACTTGGTCATCCAATCGTGCCAAGGAAACGATGCGTGGGCTCGAATCTGGCAACGAAACTGTGCAACGTGATCACCGGATCAGCTTTCTTCTTGCAACTCCAGACCATTTTTGAGACCAGTCGCCGTCATTGGTTGGCAAGAAGAGGCTAAACACAAGCGGAGAACTGTACAGAAAATAAAGCAGTTTCGTTCGTCGAATACACTAAAAAAGAAATCGACGAAGAAATTAGGGCAAAATGTCGGGTGTAGTGAACCAGGAGGAAGAAAAAAAACCTAACGATCAATCGGTGCACATCAATCTCAAGGTCAAGGGCCAGGTTTGATCTTCTCTTCTTTCTCCTTTGAATTTTCTTTCTTTTTTGTTTTTTTGTTTTGTTTTTGTTTTTTTTTTTTTTTGTTCTTTTTCTGGTAAGTCTGTTAGGGGTTTTCGATTAGGAACTTTCAATTCGTGATGATGTTGGCCTGATTGATTATCACTGGTTTTTTGTATGAGGATAATCGGGTTCTGCTTATTTGTTTGCTTCAATTATGTGTTGACGATCGATTTTTCGGTGATTGATGCGTGTTTTATTGCTTTATGCAAGTTCTATGAGCAAAGTTGCATGTGTTTCGAATCGAGATTTTGGTACTATGACTTAAACATATTTGATTTGCTTAATAATGTGGCAAATCGAAGAAGAATGGCATTGTTTAGTAACTCATTAACTTTTGCGGTACCTACATGCTCAGATCATTCTTTTTCGTTTTCCTTTTTTTTTTTTAAATTTTAAAAAAGCTTTTTAGTTTTTGCCTAATGATCATGAAGGTCTGGTGTTTTTTATTATTTATTATTTTTTGTTTTTTAAGTATAGTGTGGACAAAAAAGAAGCAAAATTGATAAATTATGATTTCAGAAACAGTTTTGAAGCTACGTTGGCAATTAACTAATAGCTGAGCCGGTTTAGAACTTGTTTGTTGTGTTTGGCTGATTCAGACAGACAAGGTATTCGAAGAATTCTTTAATGGAGGACAATGGACACTCATATATCATTGTCTAAACTACTAGTATTTTTATAGTAGTTTTGGCTTTATCATCTCACTGAATGAAGTTAATTGGGCAATTAAAAAAATGTTAGTAAAATAAGTGTAGCAAATTAACTAAGACACATGCATATTTGTAATAAATTTACATGTGAAAACATTAGATTAGAATTAAGGATCAGCAATGGTAGAAATTGCACCAATTGAAATTAAATGAGAGGGAGTCGACTAATATGGTTTAGACATGTACTGTAGATGCACCAAATCAGAAGAGTGATCTACTGGCGCTAGATGTTGACAATAGAAGGGTAGACTTAAAATAACATGGATAGAAAAAAAAAAAAAAGAAACATTTTTAGTGTAACGCCAACTTACCCGTTGATAGGGTAGAGTGGAAGAAACGGATTGATATAGATCAATCCATATAGTTGGGAAGGCTTAGTTGCATAAGAAATAAATGAGTTTAATGCTTATGAACACAGTTCAAGGAGAGGTTTTAGGTTCAATTCTATGTCTCTCGCCATTTATCGGCTACCATCACTATCAGATTGTGCCCAACCCATGGGATAGTGGGAAGTGGGTTCCCAAACGCCCATGATCTCAAAAAAAATAAATAAATAAAAATTAAAAATAATAATAATAAAAGAGAAAATAATAATAATAATAATTTTTTAAAAAATAATGTTAAGAATAAAGAATATTTGAGGATTCAGGTTTTGAGTAATCCTTTAAGGCTGAGTTCTTGAAGAGTTCTGATATAAGGACTTTCTTTTATTGGGCGATAAGATGGGATTTGTAATAGATGACGAATAATAGGACATCAGAAATTTTAGTGAATTCATATGGCAATAGCATGTTCTTGTTGCTTCTTTTGTTTTGATTGTCGATGACATTTTCTCCTTCATGATATTTGTTCGAATATTGATCCTTGCTATATTGTGACTCATTACATTCAAGGGTATTGCCCACAAAGATATCACGTTACCATTGATATCCAAATCAAGATATACAAGGACAAGGCAATCAATTGGATCATGTCACTTTTTTTTCCCTTGTATCTAGTAATCTTTCCTATTGAGAGGAAAATCTCGTCATGTCTGTAAAACAACACTGCTAAATTTGTTCACTAAAAAAAAAAATTCTATAAAGTAACATAAATAAGATCTCAATGACATTTCTTATTTGAATCAAGAATCTCAAATCTGTTCTTTAAATCCTTATCCAAAATCAACATTTTAGTGGAGTCTCAAGTAATGTAATCTCATACGCTAGGAACTTGATCATAGGCAGTTGAGAGGTTCTAGCTAGAGACTAAGCTCTTTGGTTTTTATAGCACCAGCAAGCCATGTTTAAGAGATCAACCTTCAATGTCAACGGTTGAATTTTGAAGATTTCACTGCAAGACTAAGCTCTTCTGCAATATTGATCCTCACATATGTTTAGTCCATCGTTTTTCCTCAGATTTGGTTTTTTTTTTGTTTTCTTGTCTCTTCGTCTTGCTGGAGCATTGGGATTTGACTATTTTGAAAACATTAATAAAAGCCAATTAGTGTAGCTTAGGGTTGTAGATGCTCAAGTGTTCCGTGTATAATACAACTTGTTAACACATCACCCCCCGCCCCCCTTCTCACTGAGAAAGGCAATACACATTGACAGTACATGTTACATTTCCTGATTCTTTTGTTTGGTAGATGTAGATCAATGAGATTCATTTGTCCTCCCTCTGCAGAGCTTCTGTTAGATTTCTTTTTTGGTCTTTATCACATGTTACTGTAGGTATTCCATTTGCTGAAATATTATTCTTGTAACTGTGACTCCCAAAATATGCTGTCATTCGAATTTTTTGCCAGTTGTAAGAGCTGGTTCTTTTGTCTTGGCCTTTATAGGATGGGAATGAAGTATTTTTCAGAATCAAGAGAAGCACTCAACTGCGGAAGCTCATGAATGCTTACTGTGACCGCCAATCAGTAGAAATCAACTCTATTGCTTTCTTGTTCGATGGTCGTCGCCTTCGTGGAGAGCAGACCCCTGATGAAGTATACACCTCTCTACCCCTCTCTCTTTCTCTCTCTGTCAAAAACTCATATAGTAATGATAACTTTTATCATTGCTGTTGCAGCTCGAAATGGAGGATGGGGATGAAATTGATGCAATGCTGCACCAAACTGGTGGCGCCACTGTCTAGCTGGTCTCGAAGTCTTTACTGTTCCCTTTTTTATTATGATTTTGAAAGTGGGGGAGGGAAAGGAGAGAAGGGAAGGGGATATGGGGTTTAAGCCATTTTCTTTTGATATCTTTCCATTTCTTAGTTCAGGAAAAAGAGAGAAAATTCTCTAGAGAACCGTACGATGGAAAGTTGGAAACAGATATATCCAAGCAATGATGTCTTCTTCTCCTTTTGCTTCCATGTATGGGAATCATCTCTTCGACCCTACCCTACAAACGTTTTCCTGGCCCATTTTGAATGAATAATTGAGCCCATCTTTTATCAGGTCAGACAGTTACAGACTAGGGCATTTACAAATTAAAAGTTACATTTACACGTTAAAGACAGGACTGCATTTTAGGGGTTTTGCTTCATTCTGCCCATACTCTGTTTACGCAAGTGGCAGGCAGCACACTTGGAAGAAACCAAATATTCTTTTCTGGAGTTTCCTAGTGCCTGCCGTGCTTCCAAAGGTTCTAAAGCTACTTACGTTTAGTTCTTATTATAATGGCTATAAATGTATTTAATTGGTGTGGATTACTGAGCTTTTTGCTTCCTAACCACACTTTCCAAGGTTCTTATTCTTACCTTTCTTTTTTTTTTTTTTAAATTTAGTGGCTAAAAGGTATACTTTTATTTCTCTGTTGAACTGGAAGATCACATGAACCCAACCAGTACCTCTATAATATTGGAGTACAAATTGCTCTATCAAAACCATCACTCTTATATACACACAAACAGAAAAGGAATCCATCTCAAGCTAATTTTCACCTTTCTTTTTTATTGTTTCCAGAGACCTACAAATAAATATTGATGAAATGCTCTACAAATATATATATGATTGCATTTTTTACCGCCCAAAAAAATTGCAGAAGAAGATGGTAGCGATGTTCAAGGGAAAAACATTCTCTGCCCTTCTCCTTGTTAAATTGTTTGAAAATCAATCCAGATCTCCATTTCTCAATAATTCCAACGGACCCAACAGCCTCATTCCTCCATTATCATGTTCAAACTTTGCTATGTAGGAGGGAAGAACCTGTTAAGATTAAACGGCAAATTGTAGAACTCCTCATTTCTATTATCGCCTCGAAATGTTCTGAACTTCACCCACCATGGCATCCCCCGATCTTTCTTCGACTTCTCTACTTCCAATGTGTTGTCCAAAATCACAGCCACAATCAACCCCACAGTCGGTGGTGATGAGAAAACAGTATTTAAGATAGCATTGAACTGCAAAACCTTCCCAAGCATGAGTAACATGGGAAAATAACCCAAACATAAGAAAAGGGATTGTTTTTTGAGTTCACTAACCCATCCAGCATGCGTGTGAACAGGACCATGATGAGAAGATAACCAGAACTCATTGAAGTACTGTGGTACAGATATGCCAAGAAAAAGAGAGAGCCCAGTAATGAACAGGTTTCTCATGGAATTCATGTTTGTGAATTGAAGGAATGATAGCCCAACAGAAGCTGCAAAAGAACGATAACAAACACATCTTGGAAAGAAAACAAGAAGCAAGGAAAAACCAGTCTATGGAAGTTAATAGCGTACCAACAAGACCAAAGAGGATGCAATATAGCGCAGCAAATATCGGGAAGGGAATCGAAGCAAAGAGAGCTCCAAATTTTCCTGCAGGCATCAAAAAGAATTGAAAAACACTATTCGAAGTGCGTGCTCATAGGAAAGGAGGTATGGTGTTTGATAGGAACAAACCTAAAATAGAGAAGAATATCATGAAACCAGCTGACATTTGAACCACTCTGCGGCTTCCTACTCGAGTTAGTCCTAGAAGTCCCACATTCTCACTAAAATTCATGATAGGATGTCATGTAAGTTCTATAAGCTAACACATAAAGGGTTAAACAGCTTTGCTTCCATAGGGATTGTGCTTACACCGAAACCGTGGAACCAGACCCTGTTCCAAAAAGGCCATCAAGCAATACACCAATGCCCTGCAGAACCATATTGGAAGACATGATCAAACCCCATGAGAGAGCCATGGAATATTTTAAGTGAATCTGAGATCAACTAATCTTTAGAATTTTGAATGTGACATTTAAGAAGTTCACCTGCCAGCCAATGCCTCGACTCAACACATAAGCAGGAGGTGGAGTGGCAATTGCCAACCGAGATGCTGCTTGGTATGCTCCAGTTGACTGCAATTACCCAAAAGCATACCGATGATTGTAAAGTTGGTTCCTCATGAAAATTTAAGAAAACTATTTGGTACAAACATCACCAACCAAGAAATGTTAGCAAAATCACAAAAATCTAGATCGAGAACACAATACCTCAACCATTGACACAAGAACGGCAGACATCATGGCAAATGAATGCCCAGCATGAAATGTTGGTGCACCCCACTGCAAAGGATATGGAAACTTAAACCTGTACAAGGGAAATACTTAATTTGTGAACCATAAGTGACAGTTGTTGGTCTAAAAACTAGTGTGTTGCTTGTTGTGGGATAATCTTAAGCATAGCAACGAGAATAATAAAGATTTTCATGTAAATATTACATAAAAATCTTTATAATCTCATTGCTATGTCTAAGATTACCTATTACCAAACAGCTCCTAAACATTTTGTCAGTTACAAACCACGGGGCAGATGATATAAGATTGGCTCTGTCGGTACGACAATTATGCTGTGTTGCAATCGGTCTTTGTCTATATGCTCCACCAGCAGTTAAGACATGGGAATAAGCCCACATGACCGTGACACAGATAATAACGGGAAACCGTTCAAATATGGGAATGTCACGGAATGGCCTTACGTGCTTCAAGTACTGCAAGAAACCAAAACACCAAAAATCATCATACATATATATATACAAAAATGGAAGAAAACTAAATCGAACTTCAAGCTTCAGACCCATATGATTCAAATGTATGCACCTGTGACAATCCAATGACTGCCAAAAGCATTGGTATCCCAATTTCAACACAGTTCCCAACCTGAAACCCGTGGAAATGCAATAACAAATGAATTAACCCTCTAGGCCATAACTATTCCAAATATGTTCTTTGCATTTAGTGCTCTTTATTCCAGAACTTTCTTTTTCAAACTTGCTGAATACAACTTATACTCCTCCCATATGCAACACCTACCACAGGAAAACCTCGCTCAAATAACCCCAAACCAACCAATCCAACAACAGGTGCCATACCAAGAGGACTGAAAAATCTGGAACGAAACACAAAAATGTAGAAATAAGAAAGAGAAACAAACAATACATCCGTCAAAAAAAAAAAAACCTAGCATAATCAATACAAGTAATTGACCATGCAATTACCGAGAAAAGAGCCCCCAAACTTGGCTGTACCCAAGAATGATCTGTAAGCTTGCAGCTATTATAAGCGCTCCTTGGATTGCTCGCATTGTATGAAGAAATCTCTACAAATCAGTGTGATTAAGAAATAAAAGAAAATTCTCAGCCAAATATCACTATATCAGGAAATGGCAAGGGAATGAACAAGTAGTTTAACAAAACTAACCTCATGAGAATCAGGAATTCTTTGCAATGATGAATCTCCAATGATATAAAGGATAGGAATAACATAAGCAAAAGAACCACCCACCACAGCCGGTAGCCTAGTTCCAAACAATGTTTGTAGAAGTGTATTAATGCCAGAAACAAACAGTAGAGTCTGTATCACCCGAATTTTGTCACCCTGTTATTGCATAAACAAGAAAGAGAAAATCACCAACACCAAATAGGATAATAAAGAGAGTTGAAAAATTAAGGTTTAACTTACATCAGATCCGCCCATTATGGGAACAAGTGCAGAAGGGATCATCACACTAGTTCCCAGCATCAGGATGTAGTTTTGAAAAGCTAATAAGATAGTTTCAGCTGCAAGAGAAGCAGAGGCAAGAAAGGAAAAAGAGATCATGCATTGCTCATAAACATTCTTTTACAGTAACATTTTGTTTTAGACGTTTAAGTCAATAATATTGGGGAATATCTATGTTCACATGAAATCAACAGATATTGAGTTAAGATCATGTCCTTTTTTTCCCATCAGAACATGTTATATACAACCAAAATGTAGATACATGAGATAATGACATATTTCCACACTCAATAATTTCACACACTGCAGGCACTAAAGAAGATAAATATTTCCATGATCAATACTTTCACTGATAGAAATCCAAGATGATGGTATAATGTTACTTCGAGTTCAATGTCATAAAGGTCAAGCAACTCAAAAACATATTCACGAGAAAGTTCAATGCCCATGTCAAAGGAATTATTAAATCGCCGAAACTCCAGTGGCTAACATATTCCAAACATGAGTAAGAACTGAAATATGTGTAGGTAAATAAAAAAAATTAAAAAAAAAAATCTGATCTTCACTGGTTACTTAACAGCATCACATGGCGTTGGCACCAACATAATCCATGGATCAAGCAGCTTAGAGACCTATTTATTCAGATTACAGTACCTCGGAAACTGAAAAGCTGATTCCCAACATGTTTTGCTAATTGTAAAGAAGAATGGTATGAAGTTTCATTGCAAGTGTATGCCATAGAACTCCACATTTCTAGAGGAAAGAAAATGGGGTCCAAGATACTAATGTAGCATTGTTAAGAGCAGCTTTTTCTCCAAAAAATTAATCCTGCAGCCAAATGCAAGCATCACGGTTGACCTTCACTACTGTAAACCTCTCTAAATTAAATTGACCAAATCTACTCTACCCAATAAAGTTTCCAACAAATAAAGAACACAAGAATTCCCAATCCTCTTCATCTTGCCCAAAACATCATCAACGAGATGAGTCCTGGCCTCCAAGATAGCAAAGCATTTAGTACTAGTGATCTGTAGATGTTTGCAACCACTACAATGAGCATCCAGCCAACTGTTTACGAACTCTCAAATGTAATTCACCAGAAGGGACAACAGTAAAAGGGACCATCAACCCATAAGTCATACATTTGAAATGCAACCAACTTTAAGTTGAAGATGAAAGGCAATATTGTATACCCACATAGATAAACATTTCGGAAACCGGAAGTTGTTTATAAATTTTAGCAGATCATGGTAATGGAAAATAAATGATGATAATCACTGTTGAGGAAGACCTTCCAATCAATCACATTGCTCCCATCACAAAAATTTTAACGAAGCTCAGAGCTGCATTTGGGGTTTCCTCATTTTTCTCAATTTGCAAGGCTTAACAAGCACTTTTTTTTTCATTTCAGAAATTCCGATGAGGGAATAGGATTGTGTAGCCCAGCCTTCTTTTTATTTCACAGACAATATTTATATGTATAGCCATTCGTTGAATAATTACAAGGAGTCAAGATATTGAGGGAAAGTTTATAAATATATACTCTGTGTTTGACAAGGGACATGAAAATGACCTCTTCTGTAGTTGCAAAACACCAAAAACCAGGCAAAATAAGTAAATAAATAAATGAATAAACCAACCACCAAATGCCACACCTACCCTCTTAAATTTTCCTCCCAAAGTTATGTAAAAATTATCCAAAAAACTTAAAAAAAAAAAGATCACAAATCAGTACAAAACCCATCTTTGTAACAAACCCAGTTCCCAAAAAAGGAGCTAAAAATAAATAACACAGAGGTTTGTTCAAAACAAAAATAAATAAATAAATAAAATTTCTGCTTTGCCTTTGAGGTTTAGCATCATAAACCAGATATATTAGCTAGGAAGCCTCATTTCCTTCATTTTATCGTGATTTCTCATGAAAATGTAGCTTCTTTTTCCAAATGCTTAAAACCATTTCTCTACTTCCTCACACTAAAAAAAGAAAAAAAAAAAAAAAAAAAGGAAGACGCGAACAAGGTAAAAATAAATACTAACAGTAACAAACAACTGTGAAATATATGAGTTATATAAGAACAAAAAACAAAAGAAAGGGTATACAATTCTTACTCCATGGAGGGTTGGAGTCTATACAATATTCAAGGTCTTGTAGTTGCTCCATAGGAGGATGAGCTATGTCTGCCATTAGAGAACAATCTCACAGAAGAATCAGACAACTAAGAAGAAGAAGAAGAAGAAGAACTAGAAGAAGAAAAAGAAAAAGAAGAAGAAGACAGAGTGAACTTAAAAGGAAGACAAAAATATAGGCAACGCAAGAAAAAGGAAAGAAGTCCCTCGGTGACGCCTCTCCTTCAAGCACAAAAAACTACTATTATTACTGCTTATACTGTTAGTACTACTACTTCTACTTCTGTTTTGAGCTGAGTTCGTATTTACTGAAACACCCCTGTTTCACTTAAAAACTACGAAACTGCCATTGCTTCGTAACGGCGACTGCCACCTCGGTATCCAGTAAAAGATTTTGCAGTACCCTTACGCATAATTATACACTATTTCTCTACGGAACGAGCTGTAAAGTGGTGGGGCCCATGTTTATTTTATTTTTATTTTTCACATGATTTAATTAATTATCTAATATTATATGATGCTTAATACTGAAAAAATAAAAATATACATATATATATATATTCAACATTCACCAATAATTTTAACTTTTTTAAGCACCATGCCTGTTCAAGGGAATAAAATTTTTTATTATAATAATATTTTAATGTAATAGAAACATTTATAAGTATTAAATGGATGAATTCAAGAATTACTTCACTTATTTATCTAGTGACTACAAATATAAAAATAAAATTATAACAATTATTTTAATATTTATGTGTAATACTCATTTATTTAATAATTACTATAATTATATGGAAAGATCATTACAATTAAAAATATAACTATACAGACTAATTATCGCTCTCCTTTTTTAATATAAAATTTAAAAAAAATAATTTTAATGTTAAACCCAGTTTGGTTGCATTGAAACTTTTTTCTGTTAGAAAATGTTAATTTTTTATGAAAATTTTCTTAAGAAAATTGTATCATGCTTATTTGAAAATTTTCTATTTTCAATTGTTTGATTGCTCGTGAAAAAATTTTCTTTTCTCATAAGTATCTTTTGTCATTAAAAAAATTATTATATGATAATTTTAAAGTACAAAAATTTTATTATTTTAATAAAATATACTATCTTAAAAAATAAATATTTCTATAAATGGTTGCATGTTAATTAACTTTTTATTAGAGATGAAAGTTTTCTTATTTGTAAGAATATTCTATTTCCCAATAGATGAATTTTAGTAACTTATCACATCCCATGTGTCAAATCTTAGATTTTCTAATAAGAAAATCTCATTTTTTTTATCATAATAGATAAAAAAAAAATATCAGAAAAAGGCAAAAAATTATATTTTAAGAAAGAAATTCTTTAAGAAAAATTGAATTGCCAAACAAAAAAAAAATACAGTTTTCCTAATTCCATTTTTCTTGAAAAATATTTCTTTTAAATGCAACCAAACAGGCCCTAACTAACCATTTTGATGCAAGTGAGTATAAAAATGCCACGTATCGTTTAACTGTTATTTTTTAAATTTGAACTTAAAAAAAAAAAAAAAAAGAAGAAGTGTTTCGTATTTGTATTGCAGCGGGAAAGATGCATTGCATATCTAAATGAGACAATTTAGCCGAACATGTAGCACAGCAAAACAGAACTACCGTTGTGAGCTTGTGGGCCTCATACATCAACTACGCATACGGCCCAACCACAGGCCGTCCTGGCTGAGCCCAGGAAAGGAAACTCACCAAGTTAAAGGGACTTAGGGTGCAATTGGGACGAGAATGAGGTTCTTATTCTAGAATCTATTCTGTTTCATAAAGGATTATTCATCATATCATTTTTCAAATTAAATTGCATAGTCTTACAAGGTTGAAGGATCTTTATAATATTTAAAATATTTTGAATTTTGTGATTTAGGCATAGTTGACTAAAAAATATTTGGTTAATTAAATTTAAAAGTTTTTAATTTGTATATTTTGGATTGTATTTTTGTTTCTATTCAAATTATAAAATAATTGC
>JAJIYU010005707.1:0-21833 GCA_030144865.1 Tinospora cordifolia
AAGTTTATTTCTCCCTTCTCCTCCACATTCATCAATCATGTTTTCTGAGCAACTTTCTTATGGCATGGGAAAACATCCAAAATTTCAACAGAGTCATCCTTTTCATTATCTACTGTGATGGATCTTTTATCACGGTGAAGTTCCTTCAAACCATTGGAACCAAAATCTCTACTTCATTTCTAATATTTCTGAGCAATCATGTTTTTCTGAGCAACTTTCTTATGGCATGGGAAAACATCCAAAATTTCAACAGTCATCCTCTTCATCATCTTCTATGACGGATCTTTTATCATGGCGAAGCTCCTTCAAACCATTGAAACCAAAATCTCTACTTTCTTTCTGATTTTCTCCACTTCTTTTGCTCCCACAATCTAGTTTCCTTGCATTTCCTCTATGTTTAAATAACTCCTTTCCCCTGCCCTTTTGGGCAAATTCATCAATCACTTCACTTTTTCCAGCTTTTTGTTCAGGTTCCAAGGATTCACTAGCAAGATTCAGGTATCTTTTGCCCTTATCAACTACCTTATTTTTTCGTGTAATTTGTTTAGGTCCGAAGGATCTTGTAACTAATTTTAACTTTCTTTAAATCAGAAAAACCAGATGCACAGATAATATGCGAACATAGAAATGTGAATTCCCTCCATACTTAAAAAGCAAAAGATTTCCAACACACAGAATAATATTTCAAGAATTCATGTAAACCATTTTTGAAACCAAATTTCTTCTTTTTCTTTCTTTAATTGCATGTTCCACGTTTTGCCAGTTGGAACACTCAACACAGCAACATCAGATATTTCATACAGACACTTCCGTGTGAATGCCGATGGTATTCTCTGAGGTAGCAGTTCAGTTCATCAAGGAAAACAAAATACTTAAGAATTGAGTTCATGTTTTCAACATTTCAATAGATTTTTCTTTGCTAAATCTAAAACTAACTCTAAACCTCATTGATGTAAAATAGGATTTTGAGAAGTCATGTAGAAAGTTCATTAGTGTCTATGAAATAAAATCAAAATCCTCAAAACCGTACTTCTATCAGTGGATCAATCTAGCGATGATCAGATGAGAGATTCAAATTCAAAAAAAAAAGCAAGTCCATGCAAGAAAGACACTAAGTAAAATTGAAGTACCACACGTAGGTAGTCGAGTAGGCGGAGTGTCTCGCGGAGAAATGCTCACCTTCATCCCCAGAAAAGACGTAACAGAAAGATGGGTTCGCAATGACAATGGTGGTGATGATGAGTGGGGGAAGGATGGGACAAGCGGACCACGGGAGTCGAGTTGAATCGACCGCAGGAGCGTCAGCGGAGCAAGAAGGAGAAGGTGAATCTGGAGGTGTTGGAGTGCCCTAGGATTTACGTCTCTCTGTCAAGGAAGGAGAAAGAAGATGATTTTTATGCAATGAAGGGCACAAAGCTCCCTCAGAGGCCCAAGAAAAGGGCCAAGATCATTGATAAGACTCTTCAGCGCTGTTTTCCTGCGATGTGGCTATCTGATTTAACCAGGGCCGGTATGAGGTTAGGGAGAAGAAATGCGTGGCCTTTGCAGTGGATCGCCTGGGTATTGATGTGAGCTGAAGGATGAATGAGCCTGGTTGTACTTCTCTGCACGTAGTGTCATAGCAGAGAGAACCGTTGTCCTCCGGTATGAGGTGTTGGAGTGCACGTAGTGTCATGGTTGTGAATTCTACTTTTCTCTCGATATGATTAAAAAAAAAAAAAAAAAAGGATGATCTTAAAGAAGTGTGGAGCCTTCGCAGTCACTGTAAGTAGTCGCCTCATTTTGTAAGTCCGGCCAAGAAAGAAAAAAATATCGCGTCATTTTGTAAGTCCGGCCAAGAAATAAAAAATTGGAATAAGGGAAGAATCCGAGCATACAGAATACAGAAGGGGACGTGGGTCTGCAAAGGGGAAGAATATCATTGACCATGTTGAAGCAAGCAGTTGAAGCAGCATGCTGCACAAGAAACCGGCCACAGAGGCACAGGCAGAAGCACAGCGCCGCCGGCGCTGCAGAAGAATCAGGACCTTTTTGGTGCAAACTTAATTCATTACATATGTACCTGCTTATCAGATATGTTGTGTTTTTATTCTCAGTTTTAAAAGTTTCTGTTGCTTCCGCACGTTGAAGTAACTGCTGACATGACACATAAGGATCTGAAGGCAACAAGAATACCATTGATAAATTGTAGAAAACTATATTCCTGACAATCTTGTTTGCTTTTTCTTTTCTTTTCTGCAATTTTTTTTATGTCTTTTTGGGCTTTTTTGGGATCAGTTAGTATAAATTGTTGAGGAAATTAACTAGAATGTCAGTTTTTAAAAAATATTATCAAAAATATTTTTGACTTTTTTAACTTTTTCGTTTTTGTCATGTTTTTTATTTTATTTACAATTATATCAAAATTTTCAAACACCACGCGAAGAAGAACCCTATGATTCGTACTCGCTAGTGTTTATTTTGTCGTGCTTCCTCTGTTCGTCGGTGCACCTGCAGCACACGATTCGTACTCGCCGGTGAAGAAGAACCCTATGATTCGTACTCGCTGTTCTTCATCTTCCTCATGTGATCCACCTATCGGTTTGGCTGTTCGCCCCTATTGTTATTCACGGCTTCCTATTTTTTGCACACCATTGCTGCTGCTCATGTCGTTTACACTGCTGCTATTACTCGCCACTCTATGTTTGTAGCTACTGCTGCTTGCTGCTTGTTGCTTACTGCTCACCGTCAACTCCTTCTTTACCCATTTGCAGTTTTGTTCGTAGATCTGGTTGTTCACAGTCCATGCGATTTTCCTGCTGCTACTTGGCTTAAAATGCATTGTGGTTACTACTGTTGGGGCTTTTGTTCCTCTGTTACTCAATGCAACGCTCATCACCCCTGTTCTTCTTTCCTGTTTCTTCTTCTTTCAATTCCGCTGGGAGACCGCTGCTGCTCATCGCCATTTGCCGATGACCGCTGCTGTTCAGATCTGCTTGCCGGCATTCCACCGCTGTTGCTAAGAGTAGAGCAGTGCAGTGGTTGTGGTAATACTACCACCACCAGTCGCTCCGGCAACTCCACCTGCTCTTCTTCCTTATTTCTTCTTCTTTCACTTCCGCTGGGAGACCGAGAGACGCTGCAATGCCGAAAATAGATTTGGGAGCTTTCAGTTGCCGGGAAAACAGAGGGATTTTGGATGTTCGTCAAACACAGATTCAGTCATTACTTGTTGCCGAAAGGGTTTTGGACGAAGGACAGGTTTTGGATGTTCACCGGCCGCCACTGCTTCTTCTTCTGGTTACGGCAGTGACCACTCACCCCCTGGTTCTCGTTGAATCGCACAGCTCACCGCTCACCCTCCTCGCACTCGCAATTCGCAAGTCGCTGCTCGCACTGGTAATATTCTTTCCCTCGCACTGTTAATCGCAGAGCCTCGCAGCTCACCCTGCTTCTTCTTTCTTCCGGCTTCTTTTCTCTTCTTTTCTCTTCTTTCTTCTTACTTCTTTTTTCTTCTTCCGGCAGGCAGCAACTGTTTATTTTTTTTTCCCTTCTTTCTTCTTCCTGCTTCTTCTTTCTTCCAACTTCTTTTTTCTTCTTCCGGCAGGCAGCAACTGTTTATTTTTTTTTCTTCGTTCTTCTTCCTGCTTCTTCTTTCTTCTTCCAGTTGCGATGGCGGTGAGGTGACCAGTGGTTACGGTGGTGAGGCGAGTAGCGGCAACGACGATGAAGTGTCAGACTAGCGGCGCAAAGCCAAATTTTCGCTGGGAGTATATTATATACGCGTAATGTATATATTATATACGAATAATATACTGTATACATATTATATACGTATAATATACAAATAATATATAGATAATATACAAATAATATATATATATATATATATTATATACGAATAATATACTGTATACATATAATATACATATTATATATGTATAATATACAAATAATATATTGATAATATACTATATACGTATAAATTGTATTTTTATATCGCCAGATTGTTGTTGTTGCTTGCCGGAGGGGTGTTCGCCGGCCGGAGTGGTACTGACCAGACTGTTGCTGTTCGCCGGCCGGAGTGATGCTCGCCGGACTATTGCCGTTCGCCGACCGGAGTGATGTTTGCCGGAGTATTGTTGTTCGCCGGCCGGAGTGTTACTGTTCGCCGGCCGTAGTGATGCTCGTCGGACTGTTGCTGTTCGCCGGCCGGAGTGATGCTCGCCGGAATGTTGTTCTCCGGCAAACTGTTTTGCCTTTTTGTTATTTTTGTAATTAATATTTAATATTTGTATAAAGTTGAAATACTTGGTATTATTGTAATACATTTTAAAATATTGTATAAAAATGTAAAAAGCCCAAAATTGTTTCACTTGAACAAGCAGCGATGCATATAACAGTGAGATAAGTTTTATCTCCATTGTTATAAAGTCAATTAACTCCAATTTTTTATGAAGGGCGAGGATATCTTTTTTTTTCTGTTTTTAATATACTAATTATACAATACTTTCTTGAACAAAAGAATACTAATTTAACAAAACAGAAAATTGCTAAAAGTAACGTTAAGAGCATACACTAAGATATCGTTACTATTAAATATTATTAAATTTCTTTTTATATGATTCCAACAATCGAGTTATGTGCACATATAATTAATGTATATTTTAAACGTATATTTCTGGTGTTAATTAAATGTAACATTACTCAAAAACAGTGTATAGAAGTATGGACATATATGCAATATTTTTTTTTTGTTACAAATGCTAAATTTATTGTTGCAGTTATAATTTTTTAATATATAACTAGTACATTCACAATTATAAAATTAATAATCATATATTTTTTATCTAAGAGGTTGAAGTGTTACAGTCGTGTAATATAACTGCAACAGTGATTCAATTATTTCATAATTAAAGTGTAAATATATAATCATTATACAATCGAATTGATTCGATCATCATATATAATTTCTTAGATTCAGTGATCATTATTGGTAATATACATTTTTCTTGCACATATTTTTAAATCATTTTCTTGCAAGGGAATTGATTCGATCATCATATATAATTTCTTAGATTCAATCTTATGTTGTTTATGCGAATGGTGTAAAGTTTAAACTCTCTAAAATGAAAAAGAAGCGAATAGAAGAAATGGAACAGGCAAGGGAATTAGTTAACGAGCAAAATACGTCTTACAAAGAGCAAAGGAAATGAAGAAGTTGTATTTTTGTCTACAAGAACAAAATTGTGAAAAGAAATCGAACAGTGAAGAAAATTAATCCATCGAAATCAATCCAACTGTGAAGATGGAATAAATTGAAATTGATTATTTCAAAAAAGGACTTCTAAGCAAAAAGCCTCCAAATTGAGTCTTATGATTCACTTTAATAATTGGAGACTTTCTTTTTTTTTCTTATAAAGAGCTTAATTTTTTTCGTTCATTTTTAAGGGACGTGTATAAATTCGTCTTCACTTAATTTTTTTTTTATCAAATTAGTTTTCATAGAAAAAATAATAAATGGGTCTTTGTATTTTTTAATTTTATTTTTAGGGAATGTGTATTCATCGAATAATAAAAAAGTCTTCACTTTAAAATTTTTTTATCAAATTAGTTTTTCTAAAAGAAAAATTAATAAATTGGCTTTTATATTTTTACGATATTTCAATAAAAATCATAAAAAAAAATTATCTCAAAGGTTTTTATCATTCTTTTTTCGAAATACCTATTTAATAAATGATACATTTATCTCACTTAAAAAAGAAATCATAAATTAAAAAAATTATCTTTTTCTAAAAAGCCACATTAAATTTTTTTAAATTTTAAAAAAATCATTTTAGGCTTTTAAACAAAATTCAAGATGCACCAAAATTATAGAAAAAATAAATTAAAAAATTTATTGTTGAAGGTGTCTTCGCTAATAAAAAATATTAGTGTTCATCAAAACTAAAATTAAATTCTACAAGTTATTATTAGAATTGGTGAAGGCGTGGTATTATGTAAATGCAACAATCTTCCTTTTGTTATTACTTCTCAGGTATTGTGATTTCGGGTGTGGAGTTAGCCACACAGTCCCCATCTATTAAGGTTATGCCCTCCCCCACACCATAGTTCATCTTGACCATGCTGGACGTGAAGAGTTAATCAAGAAGGAGAAGCTTGCCTATATTGCTCTTAATTATAAACAAGAGCTTGAGACTACCGAGAAGAGTTAATCAATAGAGATGAGCTACTAGTTACTTGATGGTTAGCTTATTACCATTGGAGTAGAACATTTTCGTTGTCTTGAGGTGCTCTTCCTCAATCACGTTGAAAGCTCCAACAAAAACCCAAATTTTGGATGACATGAATTAGGAATGAAGGTGTTTTTAGAGAAGATGCTTTCAGTTGAGAAAAATTTTTCTTCATGATTCCAATCTCACGTAGCGAGGCTAACGGGGCATCGACAAACTCTTGTGCTTACGTGACATGATTGTTTGGCAGCCATGTATTACAAATGGTGCAAAACTATGGTAAAGGAATTAATATTTTTAAATGAAGAACATTTGTGCAATTTTATTGAAAATTTGGGGCAATCACGTATAAAGCTCTGACTTGTTGGACATTGATCCACAAGTCGACGACTTTTATAGCTAAAAGATAGTAAAATGTTATATTTGTCTATGAATTATTTTTATACCTAAATTATATATTTAGCTACAAATTTTAATTCATTGACCAGAATCAATAATATTGCCAAGTCTTGTCTTTTTTTATTGAAAATATTAAATCGATAATTTTTTTTATATATATTTTATGCATTACTAAACTACAAACTCATAATTAAAATAAAAGATAAAGGTTTATTAATAATCAATAAAGTACTTACAAATTACTTTTTTTTACAAGATCATATTAAAACATAAGATTTATATTGACAAATACATATATTTTAAATGATTTTTTTTTTGTTAAGCATCTTTTTTTTGTAGAATGACTCTCAGTTTTAAGACGGTATCAGGAGTTTTTTTCTTTTTAGAAGGTATGTTTGCTAAAAATTCTTTAGATGGCATTAAAGATATTTTTTTTCAATTTATGTAAAATTGGGTTTGAAGTAAACGTAAACGGAAGTCCACTATGAAACCAAACCAACTTATATGCAGAAACAAATGCAAAAATGATGAAATTGAGAGTACGACATGCACTTGTCTGCTTCTCGTAACAATTCCAAAATGTTAAGACCTTGCTTATGAGCAGAAGTATCTTCACTGTTGTCTAGACCACAACGCTTTCACAACCACCACATTCATGTAAGAATCAGTACTTGAATGACCATGAGCTTTCATCCACCACCCAAAATGTCTTACCTTGCCTGGAATCATATAAATGAATGTACATCAGTTCTTTTTGTGCCTGCTGATTTTCACATCCCACGTAGCAAATCAGGATAAAACCTAGAAGAATGGAAATCAACCACAAGAAAAGAATAGAAAGAAAAAAGACCGAGGAATTAATCAAGGGGAAAAGAAAAGAAGCAAGAACAAAATGAGAAAGACAAAACATCCCAAACCAAATGAATGTTATTTACAACCAGTTGATCAAATATATGCACTGGAGGCCCATCTTGAACCCATAACATGCTGTATGACTTAGCACTACATCTAAATCAAATAGCAGGAAGTTTAACCATCTACAAGACGAAATGTTTATCTAGTTGTAATAAATCATTTACACCTTCAGGTTTCATGGGAGGCATGCATTAAACACATTTGCAATAAATGAGTCAGTGACTGAATATGTAGTTGCCTTGAATTGTAACCTTTTGTAGTTAAATTAGCATTCCTCATCTTCCCTTTGAGGACCTTCAGATTTTTTCATTTCTTTCTTTTCCTAGATCTATCAACAAGCAGCCAAACCGTCTGAGTACCGGTGCCCAAAAGGGCAGGCTTTCTTTTACACTAACAAAGTACAATTTTCTATAATAGATAGGTTTATAAGCACAATCTGAAAACACTGCCTCAAGCTCTAAGAACAATGGCTTTCAGAGGCGGTGGTAAAATGTCATATAGACATTAATGGGACATTGTAACACCTAGCATATATACTATGTTTTATATTCACTTGCAAGAAAACATGAACTTCAACTTTGAGAGTTTTCAATCTTCATGCGGCTTATTGTGACTCAATACTAAGTACAGTCCACCTATGACAACTATACATGTATATCCATTTGAAAATTTGTGACCAGGACCTGCAATTCAGTTACTGGATCAATGATATTACCACCGAAAATGCAAGCGATCATACCTGTATATTAAAACATGAGTTCTATTTCTAGAAAAGGAGAAAAAAAAAAGAAATATTTTATTATACATGACATTGCAGTAATTTTCTAAGATGCGTGTCAGAATGTATGTTAAGAACAGAGAAAACAGAATTCACTCAAATATTACACCAAACATAAGAGAAAGAGATGATAAACTTACCTGAAAACAAATAGCAGGATTTCTTTCTTTTTTATTGTTATTTTTTTTTTTAAATAGTGGAAAGTCACTTGTTTCAGCAAGCAGGCATGGCCAAAATAGGACAACAGCTTAATTTCCCAAAATGACTTAAGGGAGGAATGAGATTGAAAAAAGAAAGAAATCATATACAATAATAAGTTAAAGGAAAGAAACCAGCAACACAGTCACACAACTACTATAGTTTTCTAGCTAGCTACAAACCATAATGGCTAGAGGTACATATATATGCTATGTCCCCTTTAAAAATTATACAGGCACCACTGGTTTGGTGGGAACCAAGAGTCTCAGATTCAATCAAACACCTGACAGAATCGATATTGCCACCCTTTTAATACTTGTTTCTTTTCTTTTTTCCTTTTCTTTTTTTTTATTATGAATGCATATTTGGTGAAGACAATTTCAATAGAAACAAAATTTATGCTGAAGGCTTTTCACTCAGATACATTAATTAAATCTCAAATTAATTATGCATGAGGCATGAGATCCAATGACAGGCCTTCAAATATGCCTTTATATGGCTTCACATGTTCTTTTACACTTTTCTTTTTAGCCTTCATATATACTGTTGGGAAATGTCACATCATATATATAACATGATACTTTGAGTTGACAGTGCATACAGATTATGGTTTAAATTTAGAAATAATCTAATGATTCTTAATATATTATCCACATGTTTGGAAAAGATTGAAAATTTTGAAAGCTTCTAACCAATAAAAAAGTAGGTTTTTATCTGAAGAAAGTTTTCTGCAATCTAATTTATTTCGCACTCAAATTTCATGAACAATAAGGAAACCATTCCTAAAGGAAACTATTATTGAATAGATCCCTATGCAGAACTATAGAAAGTTTTTGGAAATTGACATGTCTTTTATCAGTACAATGGATTCTCTCCATCTTGGCCATGCAGCTTGTCAACCCAGAATAGAAGATTTACAGAAGAATCTCGCCCTGCTTGGAAATGTTGAAGATTTGTCTACTTAGGATTGCACCACCTAGCATACTATGTTTTACATTCATTTGCAAGAAAACATGCACTTCAACTTTGAGAGTTTTTCAATCTTTATGCAGTTTATTGTGACTCAATACTAAGTACAGTCCACCTATGTCACCTACACATGGATATACATTTGAAAATTTGTGACTAGGACGTGCAATTCAATTACTGGATCAATGATATTACCACCAAATGTTCAAGTGATCAAATCGGTATATTAAAACATGAGTCCTACATGTAGATAAGGAAAAGAAAAAAGAAAAATTTTATAATACATGACATAGCGGTAATTGTCCTGATGTCTCTTTCTCCTACAAACTAAGATGTGTGTGAGAATGTATGTTGAGAACAGACAAAACAGATTTCACTCAACATTACACCAAACATAAGAGAACGAGATGATAAACTTACCTGAGTTAATTGTCAAGATGAGATCCGAAGCATTCAGCATGGCAGCATAGTCTCTGGTGATCTTTAGTGGTAGAAACCAGTTCAAACAAGAAATTAAAATTAGTTTGTTTGTACCAAGGATGAACACACCAAAACAAGATAGAGTAGATAAAAAGAATTAGAAAACAACGACTTACTCATATTAGTAAGAGACTTGTTATTCTTCAGCACTTCATCAGGTAAAGAACCAAGATCTGAGCAACCCATTTTAGTAAGGTCAGTAAGAGAGGCCAGATTTGTTGTTATTGACCTCACCACCAAGCTATTTGTTCTTACAAATCGCAAACACCGAAGAGAAGGAAATACAGTCGGCATTATTTGTAACTTTGGACAATCTTGAATACACAGATTCCTAAGGCAATTAAAACAACAACCAAGCTCCAACCATTCTTCAAAATTTGGCAACCCATTTAATTCCACTTCTTCCAATGATGGGAAAGTTGATTCAACAGTTTTACAATCCTTCTCTTCCGATGTTATACCACCTAAACACTTTAAATTCTTCATTGCAGATATGCGAATTTTCTTGAGAGAAGCCAGCTGCCCAAAGCTTGGCAAACATTTACAATTATCACAAGATTCCAAAGAAATCTCAACCAGACATTGAAGTACGGAATCACTCCTTATCCATGCTGGAAACTTGCACCTTTTTTTTTTTTTTTTTGAGAAGAAACAAAATACACACATTACTAATGATGCAAAAAATCAAAGTGAAGAGTAACGGTGCTACTCAAAGACAAGTAAGAATAGCAAGAAAGCAAAAACCAATCAAAAACAAACCATGTAATCAACATGAATAAACAAAAAACAACTGATAGGAAACATTGCACCTTTAAACCCATTGATCTTTAGTTCTTTCAGAAAATGACTAGCTCGAAGAGCTTCCAATACTGCCTCAGCATGCTTCACATTACTGGTATGTTCATATTGTTCATCTGGTTCAGTATTCCAATTTAGGTTCAAAGATAAAATTTTCTTCTTGTCCTCAATGTTTGCAATATGGGCATAACTCACATCTCTGACGTTCTCCAAGCAAAAGACTGCCAATTCAACTCGAAGTTGCTTCAACTTGTCCAACTGTGTGATAACACTGTAAATCCTGGCACCGTTTGAAGGTATGTGAATCTTCCTAACCATTTTGACATGCTGTCCCATTTGATCTTTGGAGAATGTTCGATGTGTATATGTCTCAAATTGATTAATTTCCATACTTTTTCAGGAAGTTCACCAAGGTTGGGACAATGCATCAGCCTAAGAGTTTGCAAGTTGTAGAGGCGAGTTACAGACTTTGGTAATTCTTCAATTGACGTGTAAGAGAGATCGAGGAACTTCAAATGCTTCAACTTGACAATTGAAGAAGGTAGCTTCTTAATCTTGGGAGAAGTCAAACTTAACACGCGCAATAACTTGAACTTCAAGAACATGATAGGTTTTGGTATGCCAAGAGCACCCACATAAAATCTGCGCAACTCCTTTGCCTTGGACAAAGCTTTAGGAAATCTTTCTACTTCCTCATCATAACTATATCACATGAAATAAGTTTGGGAAACATCTAGGGGTATTGGTGTCTCCCTACAAGTGTCTTCTACAATCAAACAATCCGCACCACTAATGGATAAGGCCAGATCATGAACATCATCATTCATTATACAGTACTCTATCTCTCCAAATTTATTTCTCCTTTGCATCCTTCAAGAAGAAATTCAAGCAGAAGGTATCAAAATACTCGTTGCCCACATCCTTTGGTGCTACCTACACATTACCTTACAAATACACACACACACACACATATATACTACGCCCACATTAGAATTTCATTTTCAAAAGCTGCGGAAAAATGGTAACATCAAGCTCGTTGCAATCTCTCCTAATAATCTCAAAAGCATAAACATCACCTTCTTTCACATGATTATCTAACACAAATTCCCTCCACTTTTTGCCCAGCATAACCTGATTTTCTGCATTGAATAAACATTCAACATGCCAACTATTACCTCCTGGAAGCTGAAGCATCATAGTACTCCACAAATCTTTACTCAGATGTGTCCTGGAAAACTCCAACGCATGTTCTGCTGGCAAAAAAAAAAAAAAAAAAAAGAAATGAACAAAATGAATTCACAATGTTAATTATACATAGTTAAAGGTATGGTATTAAAAATTGAAATATCATCATGCAAAAGGTATGATTCTTCTGCAGCGCCGGCGGCGCTGTGCTTCTGCCTGTGCCTCTGTGACTGGTTTCTCGTGCAGCAAGCTACTTCATCTGCTTGCTTCAACATGGCCAATGATATTCTTCCCCTCTGCAGTGCCCTTCCCCTTTTGTATTTTGTATGCTCGGATTCTTTTAGATAATCCTTTCTTTTATCATCTAGCACTTTGATTTTACTTAGTTTCTTTCTCGCATGGAATTGCTTTTTCTTTGAATTTGTATCTCTCATCTCTATTCTTCGCTCGATTGGTCCGCTAATAGAAGTACAGTTTTAAGGTTTTTAATTCCATTTCATAGAGACTAATGAACTTTCTTCATGACTTCTCAAAATCCTATTTTACATCAATGAGGTTTAGAGTTAGTTTTAAATTTAACAAAGAAAAATCTATTGAAATATTGAAAACATGAACTCAATTCTGACGTGTTTTGTTTTCCTTGATGAACTGAATTGCTACCTCAGAATACCACCGGCATTCGCACAGAAGTTTCTGGACAAAATATTGAAGTGCTGAGTGTTCCAACGGGCAAAATGTGGAATGTGCAATTAAAGAAAGAAAAAGAAGAAATTTGGTTTCAGAAAGGTTTACATGAGTTCTTGAAATATTATTCTGTGTGTTGGGAATCTTTTGCTTTTCAAGTATGAAGGGAATTCACATTTCTATGTTCGTATATTTGACATGAGTGCCTCTGAGATTATCTATGCATCTGGTTTTTCTGACTTAAAGAAAGTTAAACTTGCTACAAGATACTCGGGACCTAAACAAATTATGCGAAAAGATAAGGTGGCTGACAAGGGCAGAAGATACTTGAATCTTGCTACTGAATCCTTGGAACCTAAACGAAAAGCTGGAAAAAGTAAAGTGATTGATGAATTGGCCCAAAAGGGCAAGGGAAAAGAGTCATTTAGACATAGAGGAAATGCAAGGAAACTAGATTGTGGGAGCAAAAGAAGTGGAGAAAATCAAAACGGAAGTAGAGATTTTGGTTCCAATGGTTTGAAGGAACTTCGCTGTGATAAAAGATCTGTCACAAAAGATAATGAAGAGGATGACTCGGTTGAGATTTTGGATGTTTACCCATGCCATAAGAAAGTTGCTCAGAAAAATATGATTGCTCAGAAATATTAGAAATGAAGTAGAGATTTTGGTTCCAATGGTTTGAAGGAACTTCACCGTGATAAAAGATCCATCACAGAAGATAATGCAAAAGGATGACTCTGTTGAAATTTTGGATGTTTTCCCATGCCATAAGAAAGTTGCTCAGAAAACATGATTGATGAATGTGGAGGAGAAGGGAGAAATAAACTTGATTGCCTACAAAATCAATGTGATAACAACAGCCACTCTCTCAAGCTTGTGGCAAATAGAACTAAGGGAAAAGTGGATTTTAGTTCAAGACTCTATAAACTCAGAAACTAATATGTCATTTATGTGAATGGTGTAAAGTTTAAACTCTCTCAAATGAAAAAGGAACGAGTAGAAGAAATGGAACAGGCAAGGGAATTAGTTGACAAGAGCAAAATAAGTCCTACAAAGAGCAAAGGAAATGAAGAAGTTGTATTTGTGTTTGATGACCCATCTGAAATAATATTATGCAGGAACAAAATTGTGGAAAGAAATCCAACAGTGAAGAAAATCAATCTATTGAAATCAATCCAACTGTGAAGATGGAACAAATTGAAACTGATTATTCCAAAGAAGGATTTCTAAGCAAAAAGTCTCCAAATTGAGTCTTCTGATTCACTTTAATGATTGGAGACTTTCTGCTTAGAAATCCTTCGTTGGATTACTCAGTTTCAATTTGTTCCATCTTCACAATTGGATTGATTTCAATAGATTGATTTTCTTCACTGTTGGATTTCTTTCCACAATTTTGTTCCTGCATAATATTATTTCAGATGGGTCATCAAACACAAATACAACTTCTTCATTTCCTTTGCTCTTTGTAGGACTTATTTTGCTCTTGTCAACTAATTCCCTTGCCTGTTCCATTTCTTCTACTCGTTCCTTTTTCATTTGAGAGAGTTTAAACTTTACACCATTCACATAAATGACATATTAGTTTCTGAGTTTATAGAGTCTTGAACTAAAATCCACTTTTCCCTTAGTTCTATTTGCCACAAGCTTGAGAGAGTGGCTGTTGTTATCACATTGATTTTGTAGGCAATCAAGTTTATTTCTCCCTTCTCCTCCACATTCATCAATCATGTTTTCTGAGCAACTTTCTTATGGCATGGGAAAACATCCAAAATTTCAACAGAGTCATCCTTTTCATTATCTTCTGTGATGGATCTTTTATCACGGTGAAGTTCCTTCAAACCATTGGAACCAAAATCTCTACTTCATTTCTAATATTTCTGAGCAATCATGTTTTTCTGAGCAACTTTCTTAGGGCATGGGTAAACATCCAAAATTTCAACCGAGTCATCCTCTTCATTATCTTTTGTGACAGATCTTTTATCACTACGAAGTTCTTTCAAACCATTGGAACCAAAATCTCTACTTCCGTTTTGATTTTCTCCACTTCTTTTGCTCCCACAATCTAGTTTCCTTGCATTTCCTCTATGTTTAAATGACTCCTTTCCCCTGCCCTTTTGGGCAAATTCATCAAGCACTTTACTTTTTTTAGCTTTTTGTTCAGGTTCCAAGGATTCACTAGCAAGATTCAGGTATCTTTTGCCCTTGTCAACCACCTTATTTTTTTGTGTAATTTGTTTAGGTCCCAAGGATCTTGTAGCAAGTTTAACTTTCTTTAAATCAGAAAAACTAAATCATAAAAACCAGATGCACAGATAATATGAGAACATAAAAATGTGAATTTCCTTCATACTTGAAAAGCAAAAGATTTTCAACACACACAGAATAATATTTTAAGAGCTCATGTAAACCTTTTTGAAACCAAATTTCTTCCTTTTCTTTCTTTAATTGCACGTTCCACGCTTTGCTAGTTGGAACACTCGCAACATCAGATATTTCGTCCAAATCTTCCGTGAGAATGACAGTGGTATTCTCTGAGGTAGTTCATCAAGGGAAACAAAATACTTAAGAATTGAGTTCATGTTTTCAATATTTCAACAGATTTTTCTTTGTTAAATCTAGAACTTACTCTAAACCTGATTGATGTAAAATAGGATTTGAGAAGTCATGTTCATTAGTCTCTATGAAATGAAATCAAAACCCTTAAAACCGTACTTCTATTAGTGGATCAATCTAAGCGAAGAACAGAGACGAGAGATACAAATTCAAAAGAAAGAACAAGTCCATGCGAGAAAGAAATTAAGTAAAATGGAATTACCAGATGATAAAAAAATGGTTGATCTTAAAGAAGTGGAGCCTTCGCAGGTAGTCGCCTCAGAAAGAAAAAACTCGGCCAAGAAAGAAAAAGCTGGAACAAGGGAAGAATCGTCGCCTCAACCGGCCAAGAAAGAAAAAACAAGAAAAGGGAAGAGTCCGAGCGGATACAAAAGGGGAAGGGGCGCCGCAGACTGCAGAGGGGAAGCAAGCGGTTGAAGCAGCTTGCTGCACAAGAAACCCCCACAGAGGCGCAGGCAGAGCAACACGCCGCCGGCGCTCCAGAAGGATCAGGAGCTTTTTGGTGCTTCTGCAGGTTGAAGTAACTGCTCTGATAAGATGACACATAATCTGAAGGCAACCGGAAACCAACGGTAAATTGTAGAAAACTATATTCCTGGCAATCTTGTTTGCCGTTTCTTTTCTTTTCTGCAATTTCTTTTTAATGTCTTTTTGGGCTTTTTGGTATCAGTTTCTATGAATTGTTTCTCTTGAACAAGCACGAATACACGATGCATGTAACGGTAGGATTAAGTTTTATCCCTATGGTTATAATAAAACTTATCCTACCGTTAAAGGAGTAAGATTTTTTTTTTTTTTAATATACAAATTATACAATTTCTTTCTTGAACAAAAGCAATAATAATTTAAGAACAAAGAAATTTGTTAAAAGTAATATTAAGAGCATACACTAGGATGTCATTACTATTAAATATTATTAAATTTAGTTTTATATGATTACAAGCAATTCAGTCGTGTGCATATATAATTAATGTATATTTTAAACGTATATTTCTTGTGTTAATTAAATGTAACATTACTAAAAAACAGAGTGTATAAAAATATGGACATATATGCAACATTTTTTTATTACAAATGATAAATTTATTGTTGCAGTTACATTTTTTTTATATATATATAACTAGTACATTCACAATTATAAAATTAATAATCATATATTTTTTATCTAATAGGTTTAAGTGTTATACTCGTATAATATAACTGCAACAGTGATTCAATTATTTTATAATTAAAGTGTAAATATATAATTATTATACAATCGAATTGATTCGATCATCATATATAATTTCTTAGATTCAGTGATCATTATTGGTAATATACATTTTTCTTGCACAAATAAACTAACATTTGAGAACCATTTAACAAAATATATATTTAATAATACAACATTATAAGTTGTTAAAATAAATATCATAACATATTAGATATTTTGATAATATCTTTAAAATATTATTTTTTTTTAAATTTACAGTTTCTTATTTTTCAAAAAATTGATAAAAATTAAAGTTTATTTTCTAACATTGAAAAAACAAAATCGCCTAAAATCAGGTTCTTAATATTATAATCTTATTTCATTTTCTTATTTATATGACTACACAAGGTACTTAGGATGTTAACTTACCATTTTATATTAAAATAAATTATAACCTATGATTAAGGACATTATAACTTTAGAATAATAATAATAAAATCTGCACTATATTTTTTATTCCTTTTATTTATTTATTTCTCTTAACTATTATTTGTATTACATTTGTTTTCCTCCATATTTGTTTGAATTTGTTTATTAATTTACTTAGTTTTTTAAATGGATTTGATCATAATACATAAAGAAGTCATTTATTAACACTGCCACTCTTGCCCATAACTACAAAACTTTAATTGAATTTTACAACTAAAATAGTTTGTATTTTTGTCAACCGTTGATAATTTATAGAACTCCATTAATATGCATATTCATTGTTTTTACTACTCCCACCAGAAAAACTACGAGTATTATAAGAATTTGGCAATTTTGGGTTCATTAGCTATATATTTAACAACATAACATCATTAGCTATATATTATAAGAATTTGACAATTTTCAGAGTCACTTAACAAAGTATATATTTAACAACATAAAATCATTAGTTATCAAATAAATATGACTAAATATTAAAGATTTTGGTATTGTTTAAAAACATTATATATTTTAATTGATATATATTTCAATTGACAGTAAATAATGTGTTTATTTATTTGTGTTAGAAAAAAAATATATTCTTCACAGTAATAACCGACAAACCTACTTTGATGACTCCTTTTATCAGGGGTGACAATTCGTATCATCGTGTTATAAACGAGTCATGTTTAATCGTGTTCATAGTCGTATACCTATATATGACCTATTTAACTTTTTATAATTAATTTTTAAAATAATTTTTATAAAAATATTAATTAAAATATAAAAATAAATTAAATTTTTTAAAAAATTATATTTAAAATAATAAAAAAATTATATTATCAATAGATTACTAAATACACTAATTTTAAATTAACTTATTTATAATTTGTCTTTTAACTTATCTATAATCGTGTTAAATGTGTCATTTTTAATTTTTTTTGTTTTGACTCAAACGTATTAATTTCATGTCAGGTTATCGCGCCATATCACAAATTGTCACTCTTACTTTTTCTATTCATTGATAGCAGCAATATCAATGCAAGCGTTGTCCATCTTTTTTTTTTATACAATAATAACTTGTTATATGTAATATATAAATAGAATACAAAGAGAACAACAACAAAATTAGTGCAATGATTATATAATAATAGTCATTAGGATTATACTTATATTAATTAATTAATTAATACAATTCGAATTCATAGACGACACACCATATCATCAATCATTGTGATTATGTTAAATCACATGTTTAACACATAATTTAGGATAATGTGATAATGATGATGTACAAAAGTAATATGCACTTTAATTTTACAATTTAGATATCAAATTCATGAAATACGGTGGGCTGAAATTGCTAAGGTAGTACAGATGATTTTTTATTTGGGACTGGTGCGCCAACGGGACGAGCTTTGGTTCTTATTCGATAGACAGGTGGATTAACCTTGTAGTCAGACGCTGGTGATTTTACCTCTATCTTTTCTACTTCATATGGCTCTGCTAGCTCTTCCGTTGCCTTTGCCGTGCATGCAATGTGGAACAAGAACAACGTAAGCAACAACAAGGACGTCATTGTCTTTGAGGTGTTCATGCTTGCAGAAACCATTTTTTATTTTATGTTTCTGATTCAAATGACAATGGAAAGGTTGACGGAGGATTTAAATAAGTTTATAATACTCCTATTATTATCATATAATAATAGACAAGGTTTGACTTTGGTCAAAGGTTGACTTAGTCTCCTCCTTGCCAACCGAATTGCTAGTTATTTATGGTCGGGGGCCTTTTTTATTTGTATGTATGGATGGTCACCATTGATTTTGATTTATTATAAGATTAACCAAATTTAGAAAATATAACTTTTTTTTAATGTTTTCCTATGATAACCCAAAATTAGCAATTTTAAATCGAATGAACTATTTGAACATTTTTAATCATATTTTCACTAAAACATTTAAGCTAATTTTTTTTTTTTTCACATCCGTTTCTTTTTTCCACTATTTACATCTTTGTTTCTTCTTCTCATTTATGAGCCTCGTTATCACCTCTTTTAGTTATTTAGAGCCGTGAAATATTTATTAACATCGATTGTCTTTGATGTACAAGCTAACACTTATTAAATGTTTAACACAATGTTTTATCATCTACAAATATGCTTGCACTTTTAAAAAAAATTTCATGATTTTAACCAGCTTATTTTAGTTATTGTTGATTTTCATGATTTATCGATGTTATAGTCGTCACGTAAACACATCCCAATATTATCTAATACTATTCATTTTTACAAGAAGTTTCCGTCTGATTTGTTTAATATATTTTATTTTAATAATTTCTGTAGCACCCTTAATTTTTTAACATATTTTATCATAAATACAAATGATAAGAAGAGGAGCAAAATGCAACAATGCTCAAATGTTTCAATTGCTCTTTTCCATCACCTTGGATTGGCATGTTCAATGTTAATCCTGATATTCTTTATGCATAACATGAAAGAGATACGATATCATACAAAACATCTATTGTATATTACAATTAAAATGTCTTATATTTTTCATTAGCTTTCAAAGCTTTATGAAAGTGAATTGATGGACATTTTCATTGTCTTCATGGCTCTTACTATTTGGACTACGGACAATTATAAAAATTTTTAACTTGGGTTTCTTAGTTATCATTATAATGATTATTATTATTGATTTAACCATAAAAATGATAACAGGGTAATCTTCTTATTTACATACAATCATCATAATATTGTTATTAGTTGTCACGATGTTGACTACATTTATGAAAAAAATTTACAATAAAGACTTTGTACATGAAATATGCAATGTTGGCTACATTTCAAAATAAGAATTATCAATTTAGTGTTTCACATCTTATGCAATTATGAGTATGCTATCCTATGTTTATGTAGTTACAACATTACTAACTACTATTAAAGACTTTGTAAAATTTAATTTCAAACATTATTTAACTTACAAATCTCAATTTTAGATGTAATTATAACTCGCCTTGTTATTATACCATTATAGTTAAGAGTTTGGGCATTGCGTTCAACTACTTCAATTTGGTGAAGTTTAGCAACATTTCATACCTGAATGACTTGGGCTTAACATCATTCGTTCAAGCTATCTAAAATTATATGTAAAATTCAGGCATGTAATGTAAATGTGTCTTAATAACTTAGATATCAAAATTGTTTAAGAAATGTAATGGTGGGTTAGAGAAAGAAATAATTTTTAAATTATAACATTGTTTGATATAGTTTTGAATAAATAAATTTTTTTATTACAGATTAAAAAAATTTAAACTAATATATAAAAATTAGTATTCTTAAGGGTTAATTTGATGAGAAGTCGATCATTAAGATTATATATGTATGTATGTATATTGCAATGTATAGTGCGGATGTATAAAATTAATAAATATTATAAATTCGAAATTGTTTAATAAGCTAAGTATGAGTGTTATTAACATAATTTATAATAAAAATAAAAGAAATTTAAGGAAAAAAAAACTTGAAACAGCAGAATAAATCAAATAAAATAAATAACAAAGAAGCCTTGAACAAGTGCTGATTGCTACGACTGGAGCCAAAAAAAAAAAAAATCGATAGTATGAATAAAATACAAAACAAGAAGAAATGAGTAAATATTCAATGTGCTAGAGTAGTACTTTGTACACTGCATCTGTAAAATTGCAGCGGTCCTAGAACAAATATATGGCTTTTTCTTTTTGCTGAATCTCTTCTTTTTATCTTTCTCTTTATTATTATTGTTATTTCTTGTTCTTGAACTTAGAGATCTATTCATTTGATTTTTGCTTTGTTTTTTTTTTCTTTTTGCTTTCTTTACTCAGATTTTTTAGAGTTTTTTTTGTTTTTTTGTCACCAAATATGTCTTATCTATATCTGATTAATGAATTCTTGAGATTATTATTGATATTGTTCTGTTGTTTCGACTTTGTTTTTGTTATTATTCATTTTTAAAAATTTTTATTCTAATTGGGGTTTTTTAGAGGAAAAATTAGTTTGAAAAAATGGTTTTTCCACACGATATGAAAATTAGCCGAATTTTAGCAAAATGGCTTAATTAATTAGGTAATTTGGATAATCGAAGCGAAGTTCACTAATAATTATAAAATTATAAAAGTTTGTGAAAATTTTAAAAATTTTAGCAACGTTCACCTGAAATTGAAGTTTTAACGATTTTTACATAAAAAAAATATAAAAGCAGCAAAAAAAAAAGAATTTTTATGAAAAAAAAAATCTATGTAGTGTCCAGAGATTTTTCTATATAATCATAAAGATTAACATAAAAAAAATTTTCTATAAATAAAAAAGATTAAAGGCGAGATATGTACAATTAGTGAGTAGTCATTCAATAAAAATAACAATGAGTTGTAATTAGAAGAGAGACAATAAAGGGAAGAAAGAAAAGTAAAAAAAAAAAAAAAAGCAGACAGTCTAAGATGAAAAACGCTTGAGAAAAAAACAATAAACAATAACTATCTATTATAATCAATAAGTAAAATCGAATAAACTTGCACTTATAACGTATAGTGAACTAACGATCAATTAAATTAAGGTTTATGTTTAGAAAATTATAAAAGTTTGACTATAAGTTTTTTTTCTTTTTTTAATTAATAGTTTTAAGTTAATATACAGTGTCCATTAAATATTATTTATGTTAAATTTCTTATTTGAAATCATCATATATATATATAATTTATTTATTTATGTTTATTTTTATAATTTTAAGTAAAGATTATGAATATTTTTCATATTTATATAATATTTTCTGAAAATTTTTTAAATTGATAAATTACTAAAAAATTATTTTGAATTTTTTAAAATTAATTTTAATTTGTCAAAGTTAAAGTTTAAGGCAAATTTTCGTTTTTTGATTTATGAGGCTAATATTGAGGACTTTATGATACA
>JAJIYU010005708.1:0-21901 GCA_030144865.1 Tinospora cordifolia
AAATCACTCATAGACATGAGATATTGAAAAATGGAATGTCAAGTGTGTGTCACTTGTAAAGTAGCATGGACCCAACCCACATATTGGTTAAGTCCACTGTCAAAAAGAACGATGGTTAGGTCCAACACTCAAATCAAAGAAACACGGGGGTTGGGGTGTTACACTTACTTATGTGAGACCTTTAGTCATTTTAATCTCTTCAACAGCTTCTTCTTCAGACACACCAAGGTTGTCGCAGACCAACTGCACAACACCATCGACCTTGATCAATTTTTAGTAAAATCAATTTGCCCATTATTGGAATACCAAGAAGAATGCAGGCATCATCGAGTGTAATGGACATTTCACCAAATGGGAGGTGAAATATGTTCCTCTCTAGATGTCACCTCTCAATGAATGTCGATATCAATGTCCTATTAGCATAGCTATAGTAACATGTGATCAAGGGCTCAATCCAGATCTATTGATAAACTCCTATAGGCGAGCTTGTTGTGGATGACATTGAAGATACCAAGCCTTGAACATATTGTCATGGTTGATACACTTCAATGGGCCTCGAAACTGCGTTCATAAAAGTTTTTTTTGTCAAAAAATTAGATTATTAATAATTCATTGTTGAGAAAAACATATTTGAATATACTAAGTATAAAGATTAAAAAAATTACCTCGTCCTCCATAGTGTTGCAACAACATGGTGCTTAAAACTTTTAAGAACTGAAGGATCAGACGAACCACCATGAAAAGGTCCAAGAACATCTTCAACTTCTTCATGTTCTTCAACAACATCGGCTGCTTCATGTTCTTTGACTTCTTCTTCTTCTTGTGAATAATGTGAGGAGCTTTCACTAATTGATGGAACATTGGGCTTTGTACCACCATAGCTAGCCTTCATGATGCTGTCAATGGAGGCCTAGAAGAAGATGCACTTTATGACTGAATGCTCAGTCTGTTTTTTGTAGCCATTGTTTTTTTTGTGTCATTTCTACATAAAATACAACAAATTATTAATTCATTATAATATTTAAATGCAAATAAATGTATAAATAAAAAATTTAAAAATAAATATCGTAATATTTAAATGTTCTCCAAGGAATTTTGTCCATCAATGGCTGAGAGTCTCTAGAGAATTTTGGCCATTAGTAGCTGAGACTCTCCAAGGAGTCTTGGCCCTGTATGGTCGAAACTCCTTGGACAGTCTAGGCCTCACAGGTCGAGACTGGTTTTTCACAATGCCTCCTCAGTTTCTTACAAATACTATATGAAAATGAAGGTCACAACAAAAAAAAAACTACAATAAAATAACTTTAAAACACAAAAAAACTATATATCTTACCAGATCGAAGCTTTTTTATGTAGGTTTATTGAAGTCCGGCAAGGCTCAAATTGCACTAGTGGCATGACTAGGAGTTGTAAAGGCTGTAACTTCACTCTTCACGATTTGCATGATCAATTTCCAATGAAAAATGGTTGAAATAAACACAACCAACAGTTTGACGATGAGCATGGTGAACACGGTGAGGGTGATTCGGCAATGAGTAGTGTGAGCAAGGTCAGGGAGTTTTGGGGTTATTAATGAAGGCAATTAAGTTTAAATAAGGGTATTTTAGGCTTTTTTGAATAATGAGGTGAATATATCAATATTTAGAATTTGGTGGGTTGAATTTAGTGGTAGGGATGAAAATAATCAGTTATGGGGTGATTTTAGCCCCACTATTTTTTTTCATTGATTTTATAATGAGTTGAATGACTTTGTATTGACTTTATATCGACTTCATAATGACTCTATATTTCTCTTTGTTGACTCCATAATAACTTCATAATTGACTTTATAATGACTTGTAAATAAGCGTATTGACTTCATAAAGGACTTCATAATTGACTCCACATTGACTTCATATTTATTTGATGTTTCTTTCATAATTGACTTCACATTAACTCCATAATGGCATCATAATTGACTTCACATTAATTTCGCATTAACTTCACATTGACTCTACATTGACTTTATATTTATTTGATGTTTCTTTCATAATTGATTTCACATGACTCTATAATGACTTCATAATTGACTCTACATTGTCACAGGCGTCTAGTCTTGGGTAAAATGTCAATTTTGCCCTCCAATGGCAAAATTATTATTTTACCCCCAATTCATTCAAATAACTTTATTTACTTAAAATCATTCGATGTTTCATAGTGTTGTTTTATAGTTCATTTTCATGTGAATTGACTATTTTACTCTTGGGTGACCAAATTACCATTTTACCGTTAGGGTGCTTAGCACTTCTATGGACTCGTTTACGATCTTGTATATACTTATTCTAAAAAATTTTAAAAATTTTTCAGGGTATTATAATCTACCCCCCTTAAAAAAATTTCATCCCCGAAATTTAAAGTAGTACTTACTTGTATGATATTGTCCAGTCAAGCCTTTTTAGTAAAAAGGTTTGGGTACTTCTTTTACGTCTCGCTCTCCAATTCTCACGTTGCCTCCTCTAGTTCATGATGTCTCCAAAGAACATCGACTAGAGGGATGTCTTTGGTTTTGAGAATTTACCCTTTACGATCCAGTATTTTGATGGCTAGTTCTTTATAAGTGGCATTGCCTTGGAGACTGACTTCCTCCCAATGTATGATGTGAGAAGTGTTTGGCTCATACTTTTGCAACATTGATACATGGAACACGTTGTGAATCAAGGACATTCTATTTGGCAGGTCCAGCTAGTAGGTACATTGACCGACTCGCCTATATTTCGAATAGACTGATGAACCTTGGTAATAATTTCCCTTCGATTTCAAAGTGTTTAATGCCTTTTTGAAAGCTAATTCTTAAGAATACTCCATCACAGTTTTGGAACACTAGAGGCCTTCTCCTCTTATTCGCATAGCTTTTTTGTTTGCTTTGAGCCATGGTCAGTCTCTTTTGGATCTGTTTTAGTAGTTCATTCATCTCTTGTACTAGGTCTAGTCCTGTAAGTACATGATCCTCAAAGTCCATCTAGTAAGATGGAGATCTACAGGGTATACCATAGAAAGCTTTGTATGGAACCATTTTGATACTCGCCTGGTAACTGTTACTGTAAGCGAATTCCATTAAGTGCAAGTATTGGCTCCAATTACCCTTGAAGTCAAGGACACACACTCTCAATATTTTTTCTACTATCTGTATTACCCTCACAAACTGTCCATCTAACTGAGGATGGAACACAGTACTTATGGTGAGTCTACTGCCTAGTTCCTTCTGCGGGCTTTGCCAGAATTGAGATGTGAATCTAGAATTTTGTCTCACACAATGGCCTTGGGTTACCATGTAGCCTTACTACCTCTTTGTGTAACGACCCATATTTTTGACATTGAGTCGACAGGCTTGACATGGATTTTCATGTATCAATTAATGAATTATAAATGAAAATACATGATTTTATGGGAATTATATAAATTGATGCGCGTGATTTTGTTGGCAATGGTATTAATTAATGTGTGTATTAACTGGGAAATGATAGTAATAATAGTAATATAAGTACATTGATTACTGATATATATATATATATATATATACACACACACACACACATACAATTATGTGAGCTCACATGAAATAAGAGAGATTTCATAAAATGAGATTATATATATATATATATATATATCTGTGTGTGTGTGTGTGTGTGTGTGTGTGTGTGTGTGTGTGTGTGTTGCATTTAAGTGATCATGTAGGATCAAATGTCACCAAGACACGATTGGTCACTAGAGGAGCATTAGGAGCTGAGCATCCTTGTGAGTAGTGTTTTCTAATTTATCAGTTAACTTGTTATTTTGTCATAAATGAAATATTATTACATATTGAAGTGCACTTGCAATCTTTAAAGGAGTTTTGAGTGGAAAAATGTGCACTAAATCTCGAGGTCCGAGTTGCAAGTTAGGGTATTGGATGTGGTAGAGCACTAAGGATAAGTGGCCATCGTACCTGGAGGTACGTTCTGGGCAAGTCTATCAATCAGGCTCCCCTATAGATAATATGAGGCCATCATACATGAGGTATGAGCTGGCAAATCATTGTGATATGATATTAGAATATGCCTAACCATCAGGTACACACACTCAAGTAGATTTATTATTGCTTTGTAGGCTATTGAGAGCTTTGGCATATGTTTTTAACATTAAAACCATTTTCAAATTGGAAGGTGCACTACTGCATTGTGAATTTAGCATTCATTAAATATTGCACTCATTCACATTATTATTATTCTTATTGTGCATACATACATGAAATTGTTTTTCTAGATTTCGTACATTGAGTTATAGATTAGGTTACATTACTCATTGAGCTGTTGTGGACAAAATTTAGCTTATTACTCTAACATTTCAAGTTCTTTGTTTGCTATGAATAAAGGGAAGAAGGTGGTCCTTGCGTACAACCTTCTTCGTTTATTTTGGTAGATTTTTTCACATGGTTTATTGTTTTGAGAGTTATGATGTATAGGAAGTGAAAAAAATATTGAAGATATTTTGACTTAGACATTTCTACTACTGCTACATTTAGGAGACTATATATATAGTTGACTTTTGTTTAACTTAAAAAATTTACTGTAATTATTTGTTCTACTTGCTTCCCCATTTCTTACGATTACTCTGATAGTATTGTATATGGTGTTGTTAAGAAGCTTAACAGTCTTGGTGAGCTCAGTTTGACAATGGGTTTGTTAGAATATTGTGTTGGTCGATTCATCCTTCTCCCTAAGGAAGGGGTCTTAACACCTTGACATACTGTTCTCCCAATTTTTCAACTTATCTATAGATTGGATGGGTAAGAAACGAGCTGCCTTTGTGAGTCGATCTACAATCGCCCATACTTTGTCTCTTTCATTCTGATTTCTGGGTAGGCTGCTCACAAAGTCCATTGCAATATTATGCCACTTCCATTCTAGGATCGAAAGTCGTTGCAACATCTTGGAGGATTTCTTGTGTTCGACCTTTACCTGCTAACAAGTCAAACATTTAGAGACATACTTGGCTATATCCTTCTTCATACCTCTCCACCAATACGTCTTCTTGAGGTTTTGATACATCTTATCACCTCCTGGATGCATCGTGTACTAAGTCTAATGAGTTTTATCCAGTATGGTCCTTCTACTCTGCCCACTCTCTGGTATATAGTCTCTATCCCCAAGTTTCAATGTACCTTCGACATCAATTCTAAAATTAGTGTGTTTGCCTTTCTTGACAGCTTCTATCAGGCCCACAATCTATATGTCATGTTTCTGCTCATCTCTAATCTACCATAGTAGGTCTGGTTGTCAAACAAATGCACATAGGTATGCCTACTTCCCGTCTAAAGTTATACTCAAATTGTAGTTACTAATCAACTAATACATTTGTCCTTTTTTCTTCAATCCTCTTATCGAACTTTCTGCTAAGGGAATTGGCTACAACATTAACCTTTCTTAGATGGTAGTGGAGTAGGAATTCATATTCATTCAGAAACTTCATCTATCTCCGCTATCTTAGATTCAACTCCTCTTGAGTATAGATGTACTTCAGGTTCTTATGGTCTGAAAAAAGGTCATATCTGTATAACACCCCAACCCCCGTGTTCTTAATTGGACTTAACCATTTAGTTAATGGACTTACCCATTTAGAAAATGGACTTAACCAGTTGGTTGGCTAGGCCGATGTTACTTTACAAGTGACACACACTTGACTTTCTAATCCCAATATTCCATGCCTTAATAAAAAAAATGTACAAGGCTACATTATAAGAGATAAAAGCAAATTCATACTCTTTACTTAATTATAAAGAAGAGTACATAAAAATAAAAATGTCTACAGCAGAATTAAAGACACAAGTGGGTAAACATGCCCTACATAGAAAATTTCAAGATAAAAAGACTCTAAAATGGAAGCGTCCCACATTCTTCTTCACAAGTTCAAATTCCTAAAAAATGTTAAAGGAAGAATGAGCACAAAGCTCAGTGGATCTTAAAGAACTATCCTCATATTCAAGACATTAACACATACATATTCCAACCACTTTCAAGCATTAGGGCATTTCAAACATTTAGATCGTGTAAGTTGTAATTTAGACCAAAAGAGTTTTTCAACCTTTGATGTTCTCAACTAAGTGACTCCTTAGAGTGAAATATGACATTTTTTTAGTCTATTTCATTGACTTTAGACATAGGGATTCTAACCCACCAACCAATCACTTAGGTGTTATAAACCTCATGAACTAATCATAAGAAGGGAACACCCATGGTGCTACTCAAACAACTATGATGGTACGTGGTTTGTATCACTATTTTTCTCATCTTAGATTTCATGTTCAAGAAATAATAATAATTTTCCAGATCATACAATAAACTGAAAAATAAATTTCAAAATTTAAGAACACATTAAACAACTCATTCATCACTCAAAATCATGCACCAAAACTTGGAACTCATTTCTAAACATGACGCTACCATGAAAGATCATAAAAATAAGCATGATCTTAAACATTTATGAATCTGAAACATTGCATGAATGGGAGTAGAAAATTGAAACCAAACATTCAAAAAAATTCAAAAAAATAAATCAATCAAAATGGGCATGCTAATAGCTTAAATATGAAAAAGGTTTAAAAAGGCAACTTCCACTTTAGCTTTACATGTTTCCCAAAAATCTGGCAGCATTTCCAACATGTTTTTGTCACTTCAAACCACCACAAAACCACTCTCTAATGATCATTAAAACACTGAAACTAGAAACCCTTCCTTGGGCACAAAATGAGATGTCAAGAAGATGAAGAGAAAGAAGAAGAAGAGAGCACACTAGTGGCGTTTTCACTTGTTCTTGGAATGAATGATTTGTGAACAATGAAGGGGGTATTTATAGTTTTCAAATACACTAAGGGACGTCCATGGGCAGCTAGGGCAGCCACTCTCATTTGGGCAACATTCCAAACACTAAATGTAGGATATGGTAAGTGTGCATATGTTGGCATTTGTGTATATCTCTTTTGTGGGCCCACTAGTGATCTTGCTAGTCTTTGTTTCTAATTCAATTTTAGAGACTGAAATTCTTCTAGGAACCTTCTAAAATGGTCTTGGACATTCCATAGAGAAAGTGAATATTTTTCTCATATCTTTCCCCTTTGATTCTTTTGCTTGTTCATCACACTTAGGCAAAAAAGGCTTGTTTTTTCTTCTCTTTCCTTTGGATGTCCAGCTAGTGGGTGTATCATATAGAAGTATGAGAAACACCATATAACACTCTGATATTCAAATCTTGCACAAGGAAACTCTCCCTTTGAAGCTAGAATCAAATTTGGGTGTTTTTGGAGAGAATCCCTCAACATTGGCGCCATGTGTACCAGAGATCACTACATATATACTTTCCATCTTAATTTTCCTTATTTAAAGGTGACGGCTAGGATGAGATCAAGAGTATCTTTCTTGTTCTTTCTAATAAGGATTGTCACATGTGCAAACTCACACATACACACATGTGGGCCGGTTTTGACGTAATTGGCAATGAGGTGCACGTGATCACTACATGGTGTACATGGGATCATCCTCTTATAGATTTCTATAAGTAACGCCTCTTGTGGCTGTATTGAATCATCAATGTGGTGCATAAGATCATTTTACATGTGTTCAAATTAGGGAAGATGTTCCCAAGGTGTTGGGTAGGGTGGGGGTGCACAGGATCATGGTGTTCCACCATGTGACTTGCATATGCTTTGGGTGGCCATGCCTTCGTGGGTTCACATGAATTTAAAAAAAATTAATAGCTCCCTAACCATTAGGAATTTAGGTGTATAACCTACAGTTTTGAACCTCCTGATCAAGACACAAATTTTAAGGTATAGTTTGGCCCAAGGCGTTTTTCTTTAGAAACCTTCTTTATTTAGAGCCCATTGAAGGTACTTTACCTGAATCTTGGCCAATTGTCCCAATTTTTGGATATGTGGTGTGTCTTGTTAGTTTATGCCATCCCATGAAATTTCAGGTCATTTCTAATCCTTAAAGTATCCTAAATTTCATTTATTTCCTAATTTAAACCCCTGAAGTTGTTTTAGCAAAATAAGAGCCTTAATCTTGACCAATTATGCTGATTTTTGGATATGTTATTCCATTGGCCAGTTCAAGTCACTTTGCTTCATTTAAGGTGATTTTGGATTCCTAAATGAGAGCTTTAGAACTTGCCAAATTTTGCTCTAAAACGAGCTCGATTTCACTTTGCGCCCAAATTTCACTAAATAGACCTTGAATTTTGTTTCATTTGGTACAGAACTTTCAGGGTATTACAATCTCTCTCCATAGAGATAATGCCTCCAAATATTTGAGGCAAACACGATAGTAGCTAGTTCTAGGTCATGCATGAGATAGTTTTACTCGTGGATTTTGAGCTGTCGAGAGGCATAAGCAATGACTTTCCCCTCTTGCATCAATATGATACCCAACACGTTCTGTGATGCATCTATATATAGAACGTACCCAACACCATGAGTAGGGGTAACCAAAATTGGAGCTGAAGTTAACCTCTTGTTCACCTCTTGAAAGATTCATCACACTTTTCATCCCAGATGAACTTCTTTCTTTTCCTGGTCAGCTTAATCATAGGTCTAGCTAACTTGGAGAAGTCTTGGATAAATCTTTGCTGGTATCTTGCCAAAGCCAAGAAGCTTCTGATTTTTGTGACCATTTTCGGCTACTTCCAATTAGCTACCAACTCCACTTTATCTCGATCAACTGATATCCCTTCAGTCGAAACTACATGGCCAAGAAACTTGATCGTCTTCATCTAGAACTCATACTTGTTGAACTTAGCATACAACTCATTTCTCCTTAGTGTGCCCAGCACAATATTCAAGTGTTCTACATGTTTAGCTTCCGATCCGGAGTAAATTAAGATATCATCCATGAATACCACTGTGAGTTGGTCTAGATATTGTCGAAAAACTCTATTCATTAGGTCCATGAATGCAGCTAGTGTTTTTGTCAATCGAAGTAGCATCACTGTGCACTCAAAATGCCCATATCGAGTTTTGAAGGTTGTCTTATGGATGTCCACCTCCCTGATCCTCAACTGCTGATAACCTGACCTCAGATCAATCTTAAAGAAGTGAGTGGTTCCTCTCAAAGGATCGAATAGGTCATCTATCCTGAGTAAAAGATACTTATTCATTAGCGCATGAGCTCCCCATGGTGATTTACTAGGTCTAATGAATCCCTTTTAACAGAGTTCATCTAGCTGAGTTTTGAGTTCGATCAACTCAACTAGCGCCATTCTGTATGGAGGAATGGCTATAGGGTTTGTACTTGGATGCAGTTTAATCTTGAACTCTACCTGTCTATGTGGTGGTAGTCCAGGTAAATCATCTAGATACTCCCACACTAGAGGTATCTCCTGAATATTTTTCGACCTCGTAATATCATCATCCAAAACTTGTGTGAAGTCCTCCCTTTGCCTTATGCAATGTAGCATAACAGTCATAGGGCTTCGAGGTAATCTTTGCATATCCCCCTTGACCTTGACTCGTTCACCAGATGGTAGAATCAATGTGACTCTTTGTTTCGAGCAATCAATCTAAGCCTAGTATTGGGTTACCTAGTCCATGCCTTGTGTCACATCATAACCATGGAAAGATAATAGTCTAAGATTAGCAGTTATCAGTTTATCTCCAAATCTCAACTCACATGTACAAGTTTTTCAGGCAGTCATTGTAGTTCCTATTGGAGTCGATACATATAATGGTTCTGGTTGCGTGCAAGTCACTAATTGTAATCTTCTAACTAGTTCTTGTGACACAAATGAGTTAGTGGACCTCAAATCAAACAAAACCTTAACAACAACATTAAATAGTAGACACGTACCATCGACAGCCAGAGCTAGGTCCACGTGTTTGTCCTCAATAGCAAACACCCAGGCTTAATTTTGTTTGCTCTACTGCTATTGTTGTTGGGGTTGCCTCTGTCGTGGTTGTTGTTGTCCACGTCCAGCTTTGTTCCTACCCAGACCATTGTTCTGCCCTTGGATCTATTTTGGTGGTCCCTAGTTCTAATAGTCCTTGGCAAGATGTCCCTTCTGTCCACATTTGTAACATGTTGCTTTTCTCTAAGCCTGCTGCTTGTCAAATCTTCCTTGGCTCCACTGCCTTTGAGGCTGATTTCGATTCTATTTCTTTTGGTTCCCTTGGAACTCTCTACCATTGCTCGGTCTCTTGCCCTTGTTTCTCAACTTCTGCTCAAAATTGACATCTCATTCCATCAGTAATGCTTTCTCTACTACTTTTCTAAGTCTTCGGACCCATTAGGTTCACTATTTTATGAATCTCAATCTTGAGGGCTTTTGCAAACCTGTTGACCTTCATTTTTTCGTCCATGATTAGTTCAGGAATGAACATAGCCAATTCAGTAAACTTGACCTCATACTCAAATACAGTCATATCTCTTTGAGTTAATGTTAGCAACCCCGCAAGTGTACGAGATTACAGTAGTAATAATTGGTAAGACTGAGTATCGTCCTCAGGGAAAAAGGGTTGCTTTTGATTTCTAATGCCAGATTTACTATTGATCACAGTTTTATCAAGACTAGATTGGACATGATTGAATTAATTTTAACACTAAAAATTGTTCTAAACAAAGATAATAGTTACTGTCAAGAGTTCAATAGATAAACATGTCTAGGATAGTGAATTTCGCTGCTTAGTTTGTAAATCTTCGTTGTAGTTATGAATTAGTTAATCTATGAGCTATAGCATCAATGGTTGAAATCCTTTCCCAAGGTATTTCAACACTCACTAGATTTGTTTTTTCAAACCCTCTTTCGAGGCATTCACTTAACAATCTATGTGTTTTATCCAACAATCCCTGTACAACTCCCTAAATTGGTCAATAATCTCTCGATTAATCAACCAGTCTAAGTCCAAATTGTGATATCCACCCTTGAGGCTTCTCTCCTAAGATAGACCAAAGTATTAGGTTCAATACATCTAGGGCCAGTAGACATAAGGCTTTAAGTCTACACAATAAGGAATAAAATCTATAACTCAGCAACTGCAATTAGATATTACAAACCGTGCTTTGAACATCACATCCTAGACAATAAAACTAATTAGCTAGACATGAATTCAAAGGAAATCATCAAATTAAATTAAAAGAAACAAAACATACTCAAATCTCATAAACAATCTTCAATTCTCAATAAAAATCTAGTCTTCATGGCCTAATAGCCGTCACAGTGATTTTTCTCCGATCTTCGGTCCCCCCAACTCTAATGCATATTTCAAATGCTCTGGTAGCTATTTCAACTCCACTTCCTTAGGAGGCTCTTGAACAACTTAAGATGACTGATTTTCAGGCAATTGTTCCTCTTTACTGTGGAATTCTGGGGCGCTTGCTTCTAAAGCTAGCACCACAAGCTGCTCTTCTTCTATCATAACTTCAGGAAACGTCAAAGAACGAGAGATGTTTCCCACCAACTCATCTTGTGAGCTTAGTGCCTCCACCACCTTGCCAATGCAAGAGTTTAGGATCTCCACCCTGTTGCATTCATGTAGATCACTAGGATATTACATTGCCTTGTAAAGATTAAAGATCACTTTCTCATCATTATCTCTTAAAGTTAATTCTCCCTTGTGTAATCAATGAGAGCATGCTCGGTAGCTAGAAACAGTCTTCCAAAGATAAGTGGTATTTCACAATCTTCTTCCATGTCTAGAACCACAAAATACACTGGAAATATGAACTTATCGACCTTGACCAACACATCCTCAACCACTCCTTTTGGATATGTTAAAGATCTATCAGCTAGTTGAAGAGTGATGGTTGTTGGCTTGATTTCTGTCATTCCCAACCTTTTACATACCGCCAAAGGCATCAGATTTATGCTTGCTCCAAGATCACATAGTACCTTCTCAAAAATTTGATACCCAATATTGTAAGGTATAGTAAAGCTACCTGGATCTTTCAACTTTTGAGGAAGCTTCTTCTGTAGGATGGCACTACATTCTTCAGTGAGCTTGACTATTTCAAAATCCTCCAGCTTCCTTTTCTTGGACGTGATCTCCCTCATAAACTTTGCATAGTTTGGCATTTGTTGCAAAGCTTCAGCAAATGGAATGTTTATATGGATTTTCTTAAACATCTCCAAAAATTTAGCAAACTGTTCATCCATCTTCTTTTTCTGAAACCTTTGAGGAAAAGGTAAAGTTGGAAATTCAGAAATTCTACTCTCTTGATTTGCTCTTGCCTTGGCCTTCCCTTTTAATGATGCTGGTTCTTCATGTTGACTTATGGATGACTTTGGCACATCCATCTCATTGCTAATAGCTCTGTCAGCTTCATTAGGTAGTATACTTGGATTTGGAGGAACTACTACCTCTTTGCCGCTCCTTGTAGTAACCGCCTTGCAGTTCTCCTTTGGATTTACTTGAGTATCACTTGAAAAAGAGCTCCGCTGTTGGTTTGACACTATTTGTGCTAATTGCCCCACTTGTGTTTCCAGATTTTTAACAGTAGCATTAATGTTTCCAACCTGAAATTCAATTTTGTAAACTCTTGTGTCATTTTTATCAACCCTGCCAGTCAACTCTGTGAAGAATCTTGAGTGCATACTCATCATTTCATCAAGTTTATCCTCCAAAGATGGCTTTTTATCTTGCAAAGGTTGTTGATGGAAAAACTCTGGAGGCATTTGAGCGTTTCCGTTATTTGCATATGAGAAATTCTCATGGTTTCTCACACCTGGATAGTAATATTTTGGGACATTATATCCCCCAACTAGTGCTTGATACTTGTTGAATTTGTTCATTGCATTCATCTGTTCGATTGAAGCTTCTCCATGATAGGATGAATTATTTGCTTCAGCAATTGAGTGCACTTGTTGATGTTGTTGAGGTTGTGCTCCGCTACTCTTTTCCTTCACCAAATTCAACCGATGGGTCATTGCTGCAATTTGGACATGCAAGGCACTAATTTCATGAACTTCATGAATTCCCACTCTCCTAGCTGTACTTCATTCTGTACCATGTCCATAAGCATTAGCTGCCATGTCTTCAATTAATTGAGTTGCTTCTGTGGTTGATTTCCCCATCAAAGATCCTCCAGCTGCTGAATCTACCAAGGCCCTTGTGGGCGATGTAAGTTCACTATAAAACATCTGAATTTGAAACCAAGGTAGATATCCAAGTTGTGGGCAACGCCTTAGTAGGTCTTTAAATCTCTCCCAAACTTCATATAAAGACTCAAACTCAGATAGTTTGAAAGAGTTAATCTCCCATCGCAGCTGATGCACTTTGGCTAGCATGCAATACTTTTGTAGAAATTTTTGGCCCATTTCTTCCCAAGTTGTGACACTTCCCGGAAGCAAGGTTTGCAGCTAGCTTTTTGCTTTATCCCTTAAGGAAAAGGGAAACAGTCGCAACCTAAGCTGATCTTTAGTTAATGAAGGAGTTTAGATGTACCATTGGATCCTCCACAGCTGAGCCTCCAAACTGTTGTTGCTGCACTGTGGTGATCAAAGACGGTTTCAACTCAAAAGTGTTTGCAATAAGGGATGTCCTTGCTATGCCTGAGTAGTTGTTGTTTAAAACAGGTTTGAAGAAGTCCTGTAATGGTGCCTCTCCATTATTACCAACACCCGAACTACCGCTTTCAGCCATTGTTGATGCACGCACTTGAGCCTCCAACCGAATCTGACTTATTGTTTTCAACAAATCTGAATCGTGGTGGTCACTAAGACTTTTACTCATACAAGCCTGAAACACAAAGACGCAAACAGATTAAGTGTATTCAATGTATTCTTTAGTAATGATAAGAAAAATCAATAAATAAGTAATAATAAAATAAGATATCCTCTTGACTAAAACCAAACCAAATTCAACTGGTTTTAAAAACACTAACACCGTTTATCCCCAGCAACGGTGCCAAAAACTTGTTAGCAACCCCGCAAGTGTACGGGATCGCAGTAGTAATAACCGGTAAGACCGGGTATTGTCCTCAGGGAAAAAGGGCTGCTTTTGATTTCTAATACCAAATTTACTATTGATCACAGTTTTATCAAGACTAGATTGGACGTGATTGAATTAATTTTAACACTAAAAACTGTTCTAAACAAAGATAATAGTTAATGTCAATAATTCAATAGATAAACATGTCTAGGATACTGAATGCCGCTGCGTAGTTTGTAAATCTTCGTTGTAGTTATGAATTAGTTAAATGCCGCTGCGTAGTTTGTAAATCTTCGTTGTAGTTATGAATTAGTTAATCTATGAGCTATAGCATCAATGGTTGAAATCCTTTCCCAAGGTATTTCAACACTCACTAGATTTGTTTTGTCAAACCCTCTCCCGAGGCATTGACTTAACAATCTATGTGTTCTATCCAGCAATCCCTGTGCAACTCCCTAGATTAGTCAACAATCTCCCGATTAATCAACCGGTCTAAGTCCTAATTGTGATATCCACCCTTTAGGCTTCTCTGCCAAGATAGACCAAAGTATTAGGTTCAATACATCTATGGCCAGTAGACATAAGGCTTTAAGTCTACACAATAAGGAATATAATCTATAACTCAGCAACTACAATTAGATATTACAAACTATGCTTTGAACATCACATCCCAGACAATAAAACTGATTAGCTAGACATGAATTCAAAGGAAATCATCAAATTAAATTCAAAGAAACAATACGTACTCAAATCTCTTAAACAATCTTCAATTCTCAATAAAAATCTAGTCTTTCATGCCCTAATAGCCATCACAGTGATTTTTCTTCGATCTTCGGTCTCCCTGACTCTAATTACCCTTTTCTATTTATAGTCTCGCACTGAAAACCTAAAAAATACAAAAATCTCGCTAGACAATCGAGTGAGTGTAGTCTATGACTTTGATGTCAAAACCCAAGAATTTTCATGCTCTGTCCACCGCGATCTGTGTCGTTTCTGTGCAAATCACATTCTGGTGACCGCGGTCTCTAGTTTATGGACCGCGGTCACCAGTGCTTTGTCAACTGGTTTTATTCTTCTATTGTTACTGCGGTCTTCAGTTCTTGGACCACGGTTTTCTGGTATTTTCTCTTGATTCCATCTCTTATTTGCCTTCTTCTAATGCATTCTTCCTGTGTGCTTCAACCTGTATAATAAAATACACTCAATTCCTTTCCTAGACATCATTTTCTCATAGAAGAATATCAAAACTATAGAAAACAAGGCTTAAAAGTTATTAAACAATGTAAATCCCTAATTACATGCAACTAATGCTAATTATGCAATTCTTTACTTCTATTTTTTCTTATTTCTTATAAAATGCAACATCTTGCCTATTCTAATGTTAGTTTGCTATGCAACTAATAAATACCCCCAAACTTAGACTATTGTTCCCCGAACAATGATTCTAATCTAAAATTAACATGTCATGCCATATAAAATTGAAATTCTTTTTCACTCATCATTGTAACCTCAATTTTTCATTCCCATAGCTTATGACTCATTAACACTTCCTTAGGGCCATTCAGTTTATCTAGATTTTCAGTTCATCCTCTATTCTTTCTCAACTTCACCCTTTCATCTGTTAGTATCTCAATCCTTCTAGACTTTGTAAGTGATTTGTAGGTACCATTCCACTCATAGAGATCATTTCCTAATACTTAAGTACACAGACCCTCTCAATTCTCTCATCTATCCATCTTTTTACTTAAGTCAAACTATAATCAGGATCAGTGGTCTTTCTTTTAGGTTGTAATGTGGTCTGGCTCAAGGTACAAGTGTAATAGGAATTTAAATCTGACTCAGGTGTGCACTCCTAGCAATAATAATAACCTAGTTTGTTTGATTTTCTTTATATAGCTTGATCCTTTCTTTTCAAGCCTTTGTTTTTCTCGTTCATGCTCACAACCATGTCTTCATAGCTCCCCCAAACTTATTTCAGTACATTCACTCCAAATTGTACTCATATGTACACTTACATAAAAAGTAGAAAGTGCAGCTATCATTGACAATACTAAAATACTAAAGAAAATAAATATAATTTTCTTTTTTTTTTAGCTATAATAAAAGCTGAAATAAAAATTGAAAACATATGTATTTCAATGTTAGCATCCCCTCCTTCTTCCACATCATCAGAATAGGCAGTATTAAAACCATGAGTGCACACAAATAGGTCCAACTGAGATATTCATAAAAGGATAGAGTGTTTATATATAATGTTTAGGTTCATAACAAGAAAACAAGCTATAAGGCTCAAAATTGGTTACAAAGGATTATACATGCTGGGACCGACCTTTAGGCTATGACTCAAACAATGATGGCCTACTTCATTTCCCTACTATAGTCATTCCTAAGCAGTGTTCACGATAGATTTGATTATTTTAAGAATCTGTGGGAAATTTACTCCATTTGTAGTTTAGTTTCCACCCCTCACTTTCCTCAACTTTAGAGTCTCAATCTACCTAAGACTACAAAGATCTGTTAAGGTCAAATTTCAGACAAACCAAGCACACAAACTGTTTAAAAGTATCCTAATTCTTTGTCTCATCACACTAGAGGAATTTTCAATTTCATAGGTTACTCATTGAAAATTTTCAAAAATATGGCATGACTCTAGCCTAAGTGACATCTATATGCTCTATATGCTCATGTCCTAACTAATATGCTCATGAATTATCACGAAATAGACAATCCTAATATCTAAATGTCATAAGAGACTTTACATAGCTATGCATGTGATATGCCAAAAAATATATGTAGTTTAGAAGTATTAATGCACACAAAATATGTAAATAAAAAAATAAACCTTAAAAAAAATTAAAAAAATAAACCTGACATGAACTTGACCTGAAATGACTTTGAAGAGGAATTTCTTCAATGCGCGCCCCCAAATTTATATTGTGCCTTGTCCTCAAGTGCACATAGAGACGTAAATATGGGCAAGGTAACACATCACACATGCATTCAAAGAAAAAAGGAAAAAATTAGTCTGGAAATTATGGAAAAATATAGATTAGCATTGGACCAGTGAACTAACAGTCAGAAATAATGCATTAATAGAAGAAAAAGAAAAACATAGGAACCACAAAGATACAGAAGTGTGATTTTCCAAAACAGACACAAGAAAAGCAAAATAAGCATAAAAAACCACAGTGCTCAAAGATCTGCACCAAAAACTTCATCCTCTGTAATAAAGTCATTGAAATTATCACCACCACCGTCTTCATCATCATCTGCATGGACCACTTGCGGAGGAGGCTGTACTGGAGGTACGCAACAAGTCATCTCCATGTAAGGCATGACAGAAGGGGGAGGAAGAAAAACTGTTGCCATATCCGGATCCTTACCGTGCATCCACTCAGTCATGTATGCCATCCAATGCATCATAGTGTGCTCCATAGTAGATAGAGATGCAGCCGCGGCTGAAAAAGACTGAGGGGCATCCGCAGGACGTGTAGGAGCTGAGGCAAGAGCAGTAGCTAGTGGAGGAGACTCAGTAGAGGCCCTACGCCTCTGGGAAGCTGTTGATGTGAGCATCTTCTTCATCATCATCTGCATGGACCACTTGCGGAGGAGGCTGTACTGGAGGTACGCAACAAGTCATCTCCATGTAAGGCATGACAGAAGGGGGAGGAAGAAAAACTGTTGCCATATCCGGATCCTTACCGTGCATCCACTCAGTCATGTATGCCATCCAATGCATCATAGTGTGCTCCATAGTAGATAGAGATGCAGCCGCGGCTGAAAAAGACTGAGGGGCATCCGCAGGACGTGTAGGAGCTGAGGCAGGAGCAGTAGCTGGTGGAGGAGACTCAGTAGAGGCCGTACGCCTCTGGGAAGCTGTTGATGTGAGCATCTTCACTGCAATATGATCCTTCATCTTCAATAAAGGCTCTGTCTTGTCCCATACAACCCCTGCCCATCTGCATAATTCAGTAATCAGAGTAGGGTGTGGTAGACTTGCATTAGTTTTATCTATAGCAGACCTGATAGAACTAAAGATGAGTGCCCCAATATTAATCGAGAGTCCCTTCATGATGTAGTAAACTAACACTACTCTCTCCACTATCACTCTGTTAATGGCCAATGAAGGAAATAGATTTGCACAAGCTAAATAGAGCGCAACCTTTGCCTCAGTCTTAAACATAGTCTTCATGAGATTGATGGGCTTATTGTTGTAGCAAATCCATGACGCCCTGTCAATACATAGTGTCCGAAGAACCTCATCTGGATCAAATCTTGGTAGCAAAGTGTAGTAGTCATCCGGAGAGTCTGCGGGAAGACCATAGACCTCATTAATAGTCATGGCATTGAATGACACCCAATTACCTCGTACCCAAACAGATGTGCCTTCTCTATCATGGGCGTTGGCATAGAATTCTTGCACTATGGAAACCACTGTGTTGCCAGGTGCCTGAATCAACTTTCCCCAATTTCTAGCAGCTATAATAGTATCGATGCCCAATGCACACTCCTCATTCATCAACATGATTCTTCTCTCAGGAATCAAATGTCTGTTAGAACAAATGATATTGAATCTCCATTTTGCGTTTGCTATTCTGAATCGATTCCTATTAGAGGGAGGAGGAGGTGCTTGTTGCTTCCCTTTAGAAGCAGGCACAGAGATTAAAAGCAAGGGAAACAACAAGATTCATATATAATAACACATCAACAATTCAATGAAATGGACTCAACATATGGTTCTAATGCATGGTCTAAGCGTTATGGCATCAAAGTCATTCGATACGCATGAAACATTGAATCTTGTATTACTTGTGATGGTGAATGACATAAAAAAAATTTGATGAAAAAACACCTCAATTCATGAAACAACACATCTAAAGCCTTAAATTACTCATGAACACGGATGTGAGCAAGTCTTAGTGCAAAAATGAATCAAATCATTAGCATATTCAGAGTCAAGAAGAGAATAATATGAGTTATTGAGCAAAATCATCATGTAAGCATAAGATAACATACAAAACATTCCTAAATCATCTAAACATTCAAACAAATGGAAGAAAGTAATGAGAAATCAAAGAAAAACACTTACATTTTAACTAAAAGAGGGTAAAAAGCTTGAAATCTTGAAGAAGAATTTCAAAAGCCACAAACAAACTCGGATTTTCAACACAAAAATGAGTGGAATGACCGCAATCTTTATATTAAAAGATGCATGGACTGCAGTCTTGCTTTATGGACCGTGGTCCATTTACCTTTTTCTTGTTTAAAATACACATAACGAACTGTGGACCGCAATCTACTGTTTTACACTGTGTTTGAGGACCGCGGTCTTCAGAGTGATTCTCAAAGACATGTTCTGTGGACTGCGACCCTTGTATTTCATAGCAAAATAATTCATTCTGTGGACCGCGGTCTACAAAATGTAGTTTGTGTATTTTGTATGTGGACCGAGGTCAACATATCATGGACTACGGTCTACAGTTTGATGGACCCTTTTTTAATCAATTGTAAGTGCATAAACACAATTTCTCCCTGAAATCTAACAAAATAAACTCAAAAATATAATCATGCAAATTCCTATAGTGGGTTGCCTCCCACTTGGCGCTAAGTTTAACGTCGTTAGCTCGACGACGATCCGCTGCTTCAATCGTTGAGGAAAACCGTCTCCACCATCTATTTTGGACCACTGTAGAAAATCTTCAATGTTTGGCCATTCACCTTGAAGTTGTGACCATCTACTAGGCTCTGCAGCTCTACTGCTCCATACGGGAAGACTTGAGTGACTACAAACGGTCCCGACCATCGAGATTTAAGCTTACCCAAAAACAAACGGAGTCTTGAATTGAAAAGAAGCACTTGCTGCCCAGGTTTGAACTCCTTTTTCTCTATGACTTGATCATGCCATTTCTTCACGCGCTCTCTGTAGAAGGTGTTGTTCTCAAATGCTTCTCTACGAAACTCTTCAAGTTCTACGAGCTGCAACAACTGTTTCTCACCACAAGCTTTCGCATCAAAATTTAACTTCTTGATCGCCCAATAAGCTCTATGTTCTAACTCGCAAGGCAAGTGACAAGATTTCCCATACAGTAATTGATAAGGAGACATACCAATGGGGGTTTTAAATGTTGTTCTATAGGCCCACAATGCATCATCTAACTTCAATGACCAGTCCTTACGGTTTTTACCAACCATTTTCTGCAATAGTGAATTGATTTCCCGATTAGACACTTTAGCTTGCCCATTAGTTTGAGGATGATAAGGTAGGGCAACCTTGTGCCTCATGCCATACTTAGTGAGAAGGTTGTTGAAGACTTTATTGCAAAATTGTGTTCCTTCATCACTCACAATGGCTCTAGGAGTACCAAAACAGGAGAAGATATTTCTTGTAAGGAACTTAAGGACCACTAGTGCATCATTCTTTGTTGTGGCCACAGCTTCCACCCATTTAGAGACATAATCAATCGTTAACAAGATGTATTGCTTGCCAGCTGGTGGTGGAACTGGCCCCATAAAGTCAATGCCCCACACATCAAACAATTCCACTTCTACAAATGATGTAAAAGGCATTTCATTTTTCCTGGAAATGTTTCCTTCCTTCTAACATGCCTCACAAGTCTTGACAAACTGATAGGCATCTTTTGACATGCTTGGCCAATAAAAACCACTCTCAAGGACACGCCTAGCTGTTCTTTGATAGCTATAGTGACCACTCTAAGGTGAAGCATGGCAATCATGAAGAACTTTGTTAATTTCAGGTTCAGGAATGCAACGACGAATCACCTTGTCAGCGCACCTCTGGTAAAGAAAAGAATCATTCCAAAGATAAAACTTACTCTCATGTATAAAATGTTTTAGATGGCTCTGAGATAGATCTGGTGGTGTAACGCTTGTGGCTTTGTAGTTAGCAAAATCTGCGTACCACGGAAGGTTGTCATTTATTGACAAGAAACACTCATCCAGGAAGACCTACACTATTCCCTTTGAATCAAGATTTGCTTCATTTGACAGGCGAGACAAGTGGTCAGCCACTACATTTTTTGTACCCTTCTTGTCTATTACTTCAATATCAAATTCCTACAATAGCAAGATCCACCTTATTAATCTTGGTTTAGCATCCTTCTTTGCAAACAACTGTCTGATTGCCGCATGATCAATGAAGACTTTGACATGTGAGCCCACAATGTATGATCTAAACTTGTCACAAGCAAAAACAACAGCTAGCAACTCCTTTTCAGTGGTGGTATAGTTCTTTTGAGCATCATCTAATGTTTTGCTTGCATAATAAATGGCTCTGAACATTCTATCACGTCTTTGTCCCAAAACTGCTCCTACTGCATAATCACTAGCATCACACATGATTTCGAATGGTTCCCCCCAAAGTGGTGTTGACATTATAGGAGTAGTTGTCAAGGCTTTCTTAAGTGTGTTAAAAGCATCAACACACTCAGCTGTGAAGATAAATTCAGCCTCCTTTTCCAGCAATTGGCATAGAGGACGAGTTATGTGAGAGAAGTTCTTGATAAATCTTCGATAAAACCTTGTGTGCCCCAAGAAACTCCACACTTCACGCACTGTTGTTGGTGGTGACAAATTTTCTATGGCTTGAATTTTAGCTTTATCAACTTCTAGGCCATTAACAGAAACTCTATAGCCCAACGCAATGCCTTCCTGAACCATGAAGTGAAATTTCTCCCAATTTAGGACTAGATTCTTTTCTTCGCACCGAGAGAGAACTCGTTTCAGATTGTTGAGACATTGTTCAAATGTCTCACCAAACACTGAGAAGTCGTCCATGAATACCTCCATGATGTCTTCAATCATATCGGCAAATATTGCCATCATGCATCACTGGAACGTTGCTGGTGCATTGCATAGGCCGAATGGCATTCTCTTAAATGCATAAGTGCCATATGGACAAGTGAAAGTAGTTTTTTCTTGATCTTCTGGTGCAATGACTATTTGATTATATCC
>JAJIYU010005709.1:0-21821 GCA_030144865.1 Tinospora cordifolia
TTTTAAAAATGTGATTTTTGATGCCCAAAATCTGTTGCAATGCAAAGTAAACATTCAACTTCTACATCACAAATAACAAAGTAGCTAAACCATCCATTAAAAAGGAAAAACGAAATTTACCATGCTCCAAAGCATTCCCAACATCGAAACCCCTTTCGCAAACTCGTGAAATCGCAAACCATGGATATACTCCAATGGTGGTTGAATCCAATCTAAAGCATCACGTTTTTTTTTTCACGGACAATTGAACGCAGCAGCAACAACTTGCTATGTTCTTCTTCTTCATGAAACCAGCAACGCTCCAGCAAGTTTCCTCTTCATTGTTTGTTTTCTTCTTCACACGATTTCTTTGTTGTTCTTCTTCTTCACGGGCCAAAATCTAGCTTTTGCCCCTCTGTTTGTTGCTCTCAAATCACGGCTAGCAGCCACCAAATCTTGATTCCCCTTTCTTGTTCACCCATCACAGCAACGATAACACAACACAACACAAACATTAAGGTTTCTTCATGGACGGCGGACAGCACCCACTGCGGTTTGTTCTTCTCTTTTGCGGACAACACAAACCAGCTAGTGGTTTTCTTCTTTGGTTTCACGCCCAAACCAACAACACGTTTGCTAGTTTTTCATCTTCGTTCCTCTATTTTCTGCTCGTGATCTTCATCAAAATGCACCAGCTTCATCATCGTTGTCCAAAACGCACCAGCAGCTGGATTTCACGATCTTCATCATCACGAACCAGCAAGCACCGCCAGATTTCTTCTTTCCTTTCCTTTCACGCACCAGCTGCTCTTCGTTCGTGATTCTTCGCAGCAGCAACCAGCTTCATCATCCTTTGTTTTTTCGTTCTTCACGGCGAGCAGCTCTGTTCTTCTTCTTCCACGTGAGCTGCAACGGAAAATAGAGCTTGCAGCTCTGTTCTTCTTCACCACGGATTGCAGGTACCTGGGCAACCAAATCACGCACGAGAATGCAGTAGCAGCTGGACCAAATCACGTGTACCAGGATCACCAACAGCTGGAGAACTGAAGATGCACCAGCAACAACGAAAACAGAGTTTTGTAGCTCTATTCTTCCTCCACGGTGAGCTGCAACGACTCTGGTTGCTCTTCTTCTTCCTTTTCCATCCGACAACGGCAGTACGCACAATAGATCAAGCTTGAGCTGCTATTCGTTCTTCACCAATGGCATTATCTTCTTCACGGACCAAACCGGCAGCAACACCATGTTCTTCGTTTAAGTCCAAACCATAGCAGCACACACCTCTGCTATTTGTTCCTCTGTTTGGTTCGCAAATGACAACAAGCATCCGTTCTTCATCTTCGTCCAGCCATAGCAAAACCAAAAATCTCTGGTTTTGTTGTTCATCTTTGCCCCTAAACGAAGCAATTTTTTTTTTAGATCTGAAATATTTGTTTTGAATCCAGCACACGTTCTCTGTTTTTATCAACTCCAAACCCACAAAAGCTCAAATCATGCTTCTTTGTTCTTCGTCCAACAACAACCAGCAACAACACAGAGCTGGTTTATTCTTCTTTGCACAGAGACAACAGAATGCCCAGATCTTCATCTTCCTTTCCTCCCTTTGTTCATGGTTCGGAACCCAACATATATTTATTTCATTATCTTAATAACCGAGAACACTATATTTATCTTTATGTTATACTATATTATGTTTGTCCAACATCTTACCACCTATATGTATGTCAATGAATTTTTTTTTGTAACATATATATACACCCCATTAAACACACACACACACACACACACACTTATATATATTCTTTGTTTATACTCTATATAAATTATTATGATTATTTTCATACAATCATTCTTTCTTTTATTTAATTTATGCACATTTAATTTATACACATTTATTTATTTTTAACCCAAGGTTCACATCGCATAAATAAAATAAAAACATTTATTTTATTTCTTGATCGACTATTTTATTTACTTATTTATTTATTTTCACGACGTGTACGCGTTTGAAAATTTCGGGATATTACAAATGTGAACTTTTATAAATTCTAAAAAAGTTACAGTATATTCAAGATAAACTTTTATAAACTTTGAAAAAGTTTATAAAAGTCATGGTGTAAATAATATAGAGACAGTGAAGACATAGCAAATGGGACTAAATAAAGAAGACAGTGAAGACATAACAAATCTAATTCCTTGAACTACCAAGACCACATTTTTTGCACAAGCATAGTATCTATATAGTGGATTAGTTCATTATTTATGAACACTAACATTTTAAACTTTTGTAAATTGATAAATAATAATGCATGTTGTTTAAAGACGCCAAATTTCTATGTGGGCGGGACCTAACACAATATAATATAGGTTGGGTGCATTGTAAATATACTTATACAAACAAATTACAAAAGATCATTTGATGAACAAGTGCATCTAATTGTAGACTTTTACATGGGATACAACAAAATCAACAGAGTTTGCAATAAATGGTTCATGAGGGCCATCATAATTTCCTATTAAGATGTATCGTTTTAACAAAAAGGAAGGCAACCAACTGAACCTAAAAGAAAAGGCAAGCAAAAATTAGAAACTAAATATGACGGAACATAAACATGTAATCCATACAAGATCCAAACAAGTATTATTCAAGATCTATACTGGTGGTGGAATATAGCATGATAATATCCTCATCCCAAATGTTGGTTGTTGCTGCAAAACAGTGTGTAGTTGGTTGTTGCTGCAAAAAAATATGTAAACCCTAGATGAAGACGATGAAGACGATGAAGACAAAGAGCACGCATAGGCAGGAAAAAATTGACAACTCGCGTGGCTGGCTGCTGCTTGGCTGTGAAATTTTAAGATGAAGAAGATAAAGATGTGTAATGAAGATGAAGATTTTGTAGTGAAGATGACAATTAAGAAGAACCTATACTAATTTCTGGCGCTCCAGTGAAACGAGCTGTAGCAGAATGTTGTTGACAGCCAAAGATTTGTGCAAGAACGATAGCAGTCCACCGTATTCGTGCAAGAACGATCGCGTTTTGAACACAGAACACCTATAGCTAAGTTGAGAGGTATGCGAAATCGGCATGATTTGAACTGAGTAGATGACAACGAGTAGTGAGTGTGTGACAAAGACGATGTGGAGGATGAAGAAGACGACTTTCAGATGGTAAGTGCGTCATAGAGGATGAAGAAGACGGTTTGAGCAGTGAGGGCTTTTGGACGGTGAGTGCGTCATAGAGGACGAAGAAGACAGTTTGAGCAGTGAGGGGGGTTTCGGACAGTTTGAGTATTGAGGGGTTTGAGTATTGAGGATGAAGAAGACGGTGTGGAGAGAAGGGTGATGGTTTGAAGGGTTTGAGCAGGTGTGGAGATGGGTGATGGTTTGAAGGGGTTTGAGCAGTTGGTGATGATGTGGAGAGAAGGGTGCCAGTTTGAGGGGTTTGAGTGCTGTGAATAAATGCCGGTGTGGAGAGGAGTGACAGTTTGAGTGCTGTGAATCATCGATGTGGAGAGGGGTGACAGTTTGAGCAATTAGTGATGGTGTGGAGACTTCAGTCACGGTTTGAGCAGTGAGGTTCGAGTGTTGAAGAAGATGAAGAAATCAAGCTGCCGCGTTTTCAACACAAGCATGCCGCCCATTGAATGGGCGGCAAGGTTGAAATGCAGCCTTTTTTGGTGCCGCTTTTTCAATGGCGGCACCAAAAGTTTGAAACTTTTAGGTACCGCCCATTTAATAGGCAGCAGTATGAAATTTCATATTTTTAAGATGCCGCCCATAGAATGGGCGGCATTATTCAGTTACACCTCCCAATTGGACGATTACATGGCGCCGCATAGCGCCGAGCTGACGAAGACTAGCCTAAAAGGGATATAGAATTATTTACCTACTAAAATAAGATATAATATGATAATCATGCGCAATTGGGTCTTTTTTCTATGACTTTTAGATGCGGGGAATCTATCATTGGAATCATTTCATATAGAGGGAGTGGTTTGGACTTGAAATTCAAATTAAATGTATACATATTGTTAAAAGAAAATTCTTTTTGAAAAAGTGAAAAAAGGACTTCAAAATCTTCAAAACCAAAGACATCCATAATTCTGTTATCACAATTAAAAACTCATGAACAGGCTCAGAGTTTTGAATTTAAAAACAAATCAAACACAACCAAGATATTGCAGGAAAAATAATAATAATAATAATAATCTATAAATTATTTTTTAAATAATATTAGCATAATTATAAAGGAATATATTAAAATAGTAGAGACAAATTTTCATCCATAACCTTCGAAAATCTACAAATTGGTTTTTCATCAAGAATCGAAAACACAAATTGTTTGGTTTATGGCAATTCTCCGTTCAAACAATTAATTTGAAAATATGAACAATCAAAACCATGTGCTAACAAACTAATTTACATTGATTTAAACATACTTATAAGTGCTAAAATAAGAACTTGTTCAATAGATTTTTTTAACTTTTATAAGGTTTTGAAATAGAGGTATTTTGTTTAAGTGTTTAGTAACCCTTGTGCCTTTGATATTCCAAAAATAGTGCATAAACCAAAAAAAAAAAAAGAAAGAAAAAGAAGATTTGGGTATTAATTTATAAATTTACAATCTAAATGTAATATGTCTTTATAAATATCTTAATAATTAAGTAATATTATAGATATATTTGAATTTCATCAAATAATACTCTATAAACTTCAAGTGATAAAAATAAATTTGTGAAAATTTCTTATTCATTATACCATTTTGTAACCAACATATTATTGACGTATAATAAATATAATTTAATCCCTTTACCATAATTAAAAGTCTGAATGAAAATTGTATGTAAGGCTTATATATACAATTAAAGGCAGCTATTCACGTTATTGTGTCATAAACAGATTGAGACGACCCATAGTTTTAATACAAAATTAATGGGTTCGATATATATATATATATATATATATATATATATTTATGAAATTTTTAATAAAAATACATGAATTTTCTCAATTTTTTCTAATTTTTAATCATTTATTAAAGAAAATTTGAATAATTGAAAAAAAAATATAACTTTGAGGAGAGAATACATTAAATTATAGGAAAAATGAAATTCTTAGAGAAAATATGATTTTTTTTAGAGAATTATTGAATTTTTGGTGTAATTAAGAAATTTTTGGGAGAAAAATGCAAATTTTGTGCAAAATATTCAATTTTTAAAAAATAAATGCATTAATGATGGAAATTTTGTATAATTAAAGATTTTGATGAAAATTAATGGATGTGTAAGAGAGTAAATTAAATAAAAATAATAATAAAAAAGTGGATTAAATGTATACATATATATATATATATGCATACATACACAAAGGGGAAATCAAGAAAAAAATCGATTTTTTTTTTGGATTCGGCGCACGGGCCATGAGCTTGTGTGGACTCGAGCCACAAGCACAGACCAAGCCCGTGCCAGTTTCGAGCCGTGCCAAAAACCCAAGTGTGCGGGTCTTTGGCCCGCGCGATATTGAGTCGAGGTGTGGGTCGACCTATGCAGCCCAGTCTTCTTCTTCCTTTGATTTTTGATGATTTCCTACCAAATTGTAACATTTTTTCACTAGAAAACTAGCTAAGTCCACGTTTTTGTGCCCCTAATTTTGTTCCTCCGGCAGCTCCGCTGGCCGCAGCTCTGAACAATGGACATCTGTGCTCCTTGCATGATAGCTCACGAGCCACATGGGTGGCCACGTGGTGAACTCTTTGCCATACAAAAAGGGTGGAACATGCAACAAAACCACCCCTTGCAACCGCTCCTTTCTCCTTTGTCTCTAATCCACTTTGAAAAAAATATGCGCTCCTTGAGTAAATTTTTTTTTCAGTTTGAATGCCACTTTCGGCTGCTCCTTTCTCCTTTGTACCTAATCCAAATAGAGTAAAAAAATCATCCGTTGGAAAGCTCTCACATGCCTCTACAAGTCTATGCAAGCCGATTGTCCAAACCCCCATTCATTTGAGACAAAATTAGCCAAGAAAGGGGGTTATTCAACATTGTTGAAAACCCAAAAACTAAAAAATTTGAGTTGATCCAATCTTTGAGGTGCTAGTTCCTAGGCCATTAGAGATCAGATCTTGAGGTAAAATGACTTTTTTAAATCCTTATTACACGTACTACAATCTCTGATTCATAGGAAATGAAAATTAAAAGGTTAAACATATTTTAGAAAGTGTTAAAGTTGCCCAGTTGATTAACTGTTACAACAATTTTAGCAAGAAAGTATTCTTGGAGCAAATTTAAGACCCTATTTGCAATGGTTGAGAATAATAATTTTGGCCAAAAATTTGACTGATTCGAATCTCACACTTGGAGCTACGAGAGTATATAAATTTTGAAAAATAAGCTTTTGTGATTTTGATTTCTCATGCTTACAAATGTACCATATTAGTTAGAAGTTCTGAGACTTAGAAAATTTTCTAAAAATCCTTATGCATGCTATATTTTAGAAGTTGTATTTGAAAGTGATTATGACTATAATTGCTTGTTGTTTTGGATAGAACTTAATAAATTGAAGTTCTAGAATCTAAACCCTTACAAAAACAGTAAAGAATAGCCTCGGATTAATGTTGAAATAGGAGTAGATAAACACTTGAAAAATGATAGAAAAACATGAACCTAAAATGTTCGTGTAACTTTACAAAGAATTTGGGGCACTATTGACTGACCAAAAGTAGGTATTTTAAGCTGAAATTTGGTAGAGAGGTCACTAGACATGTCAAAATTATGTGTCTCAAATTTAGCCCCAATCTGAATTGGGTAAGGGCATCAATCGATGCACCAATTGACTGCCTGTCACATAGGATATGAGATTTTACATCTCTGTTAACACACTTAAAAACCATAGCAAGTGTTGTCCAAAAATCATAATCTAAAATTTTGGTGAATGTTTGGGAAGTGTAGATGGAATTGAAAAGTTTTGCATGAATTCGACTTCTGGATTGATCACAAAAAAATTGACAAATTCACTGCGTTAAGAGAGCAAAAAGCTTGAATTTGGCTAAGTGTTGGAATTTGAGGATTTTGACCTTAATGGCCAAATTTTGACCTAATTTGACCCAAATTGAACAAGGATGACCAAAATTGATCATGTTGACCAATTGATCAAGGTTGAACGATTGATCAAATTTGACCAAATCGAATTTAGGTCAATCGAGACCGATTAGGGACAGTAGAACAAGAGATTAAGTTATATCCTAAAGAGAACTAATAATGCATATTCGAGTGAGCACTGTGGGATTAAGCCGATTGTTGACGGGACATCGATGCATGAGACCCGAGGTTAGTAGTTTGATTCATGTATTTTCTGTAACTTGTGTTCTTTAAATAAAACTTGTGTGAAATAACATGGTTTAAATGGTTTTATGAGATTGAGATATATCTGATTGATGTTGAAATATGTAGATATACACGAGTAATAAGACCATAGGGCTAAGCGTCGAGGTCGAGGTACATGATGTGATTAGGATTAGAATCGAGGGCCAAGCGTCGGGGTTAGGGCATATGATCAGTACACCTAGCCTTAGAACCCACTCGAGTCACGACATTTGAGGGTCGAGTGTCGACGTTAAGGTATTCGATTAGTACACCTAGCTCATAACCTGCTCAAATAGCTAGTACGCCTGATCAGGACTCACTCGAGCAATAACCATGGGTTGAGTTTATTGATTTAACCCTCGCTTGGATGCAGTTTTTCATTGGCATGTATTTGAGACCTTTTTTGTAACTATTGCACTGTTCATAACTGTTTTTATATCATGCCATACATTCAAATATTACATCATTTTTATTGTGCATGCATACGTGCACTATTTTAGAATGTATGTTATGAGTGACATGTTGGTCTTACTACTCACTAAGCCATGTTAATTTTAGGTTCACTACTCTACTAATATTTCAAGTTCTTCAGTGACTAATAGAGGGAAAGGCATGATGATTGCCTAGCTCCCTGGCTATTTATATTCCCTTTTCTTGGTCCTTTTATTAGAAGTTGGTCATTCTCATTTGTATATATATGTCTATGGTCAACTGTGTATTTTGAACAAGGAAAATATGTAATATAATGATCATTCTTTGTATGTTTGTTTATTTTTGCTTTGAGTCTTTCAATCATTCTGATATCGTTTGTCGTTGGGATTGGAGAGGCTTAACATTGGTTGAGCGAACTTTACATAGCAAGTGAGTTCTTTGGGCCACTGTGTCGGTTAAGCCGCCCTTTGGCCTTGGGAAGTATCGTAACCGTGTTTATAATTGTATACTTGCATATACCTTATTTAACTTTTTACAATCAAATTTTAAAATAATTTTTTATAAAAATATTGAAAATAAATTAAAAATTATATTAAAAAATATAATAAATCAATAAAAAATATTTTAAATTAATTTATTTAAAATTTTTCTTTTAACTTATTTATAATCGTGTTAAATGTGTTATTTTCAAATTTATCAGGTCAACCTATTTATGACCCAAATTTAATTGTGTCAGATCGTGTTTGACCTATTTTGACCTAAACCCATTTATATCAAATTCAAACTCGTTAACTTCGGAACATGTTTGGGTCGAATTATCGTGTCGTATCATAAATTGTCATCCTTACATTCAATATAGCTCATTATTTATATTTTCTTCCAAAAACGAATAGAAGCCACTTATCTTATGAATTATTTAGAAGAAATAATAATATGTTCCAAATGTAATTTTATAATTTGAACTTACGAAATTCTTGCATGGTCTTCATTCTAGTGGACATAAAACTGAATTGTATTATACAATACCCTACCATACAATCAAAATAACTATCTACCATATATTAGAGTAATGAGCTAATTATATGTAATTAATATAATATTTAAGAATTAAAAATTTGAATGCAAACCTTGTTTCATCAATGGTCATATAGAAGACCAACATTTCTTATCCAAATTTATTAAAAAGGGGAGATACATGGTATCAAAGAAACCAATAATTCAGCCACAAAGATTGGCCATCCTTGCCTTTAGATTTGGCTTGATTTTTCAAATGGCACACAAATAGCTTAAAAAAAATCTATATGAAACTAGCAAGATAGCAAACTTGCAAACTTACAATATCTTTGTATCACGGTATTTTATCATTAATTGAGGTTACAAGTGGCAACGTTATACATATAACATGATAACACAATCTAAAATCAATATAAAGTTAACAAGTTTAAGTTTACAGTTATTATACTATAATATGAATACAACGTGACTTGATTAAAAATGACATTGTAAAATTGGTTAATTTATTTTGTATTAAAACTCATGTTTTGTTTAAATATTTTTTTAATATATTGTATCAAATGTTGAAACTATAATTTTATAAATTTTTATTTGGTCGGTATACAATTTCATGATTATGATTTTAAATTTTTTTTTGTTATATATTAATTTAGAGTTTTTGTATGCTAAATAAGTAAATGAAGATGTTTAACCTTTAAATGTTATTTAATCAAGTTAAACACGTAAACCTATTTAACATGTTTATGACATATTATTTAAACAAGTCAAATTTGAATATGCAATTATAAGCATTATATATACTGTGATTTTTTTAACCTAATTATCAAATTTTCAATTGTCAACATTAATGTCTAACTCCCACAATTGAAATATGAAAGTTCCTCATTAAATTGCAACAAAGCTGGATAACATGTATACAAGTTTTCAGTATCATGTTTATCAGCATAATTAGCCTTTTTATAGGTTTGTCCTACTATGGTCACAAAGAATATTTTTTTTTTAGTTTAAGGGAGTGTATTTAAAAACTTAAAAATAAAAAATACTCACTCTTATAAATTGAATGTTGAGCAAATGCCAGAGTTGTATCCAAATTTATGCAATAATCATAATAATTAAACTATAATGACAATAACAACAACAACAACAACAACAATAAGACATTTAGTTGCAAGAGATGTTTAGCTTGGTAGATATTGGGCAACTTTAACCTAATCAATATATAATTTGATATATGTATAATTTTCTTATATACTAGTTTTATTGTTGATATTGAAACTTTATTAGTTTTAAATTTTGAAATTAATTAAAAATTAGAAACTAATTACAAACTCTTATTATTAGATAAAATCTTATTGTGGTGTATAAAAGGCGTGTCTGTAAAAACTTAGGATTTGTGTGAGAAGATTTAAGTAGATTTAATTATATGTTATAATTTATTTATATTCTTTAATAACAAATTGATTCACGTCTTCTATAGATATAGGTCATGTATCGAGTTATGTAAAATATGTTTAATTTTACTTTTAAGTTTGTTTATGTTGTTGTAAAATATGTCATATAAGCAATTAAAGCAGATATTTCAAATTTAAAAATATTTTTCAAATCTTTTACATAACACATTTTAGTATATTGCTCTTTTGACAACTTTAATTAATTAAAAGAAGAAATTTCTATCTTTCATTGATTCTATGCTTCTCAGAATAGAAAGAAAAGCTTCTTTGAAGGTATATGTCAAACATTATGTAATTGAAACTTTGAAAAGATCATACAGTCTATTATGAGAAGATTTAAAATTTTGAATGACATGTTTATTTTATGTGTTACAAGTTTTTTACATTATAGTTATGTAACTTGTTAATTTGAAAAAAAAAAAAAAAACTTCTAGAAGATTTTGAGATTGCACGACAACCTTGAAAATTCATTGTGTCAATTTTGCATTCTATAACTATGTCACACATTATGTGTCATTGTCAATTCAAAAGATTTTGCTCTTATAAAAAGTTATGTACTCAATTGCCTATAAATACATAAGAACTTTAGATAACTTATTATCTAGGGTCTAGTATTTCTTTATACTATTATAAAGAGTAAGGTTGTGAGAGTAGACTTGAGAGATTTTATATTGAATTAACGTGACACAATCTCGATGTCCTTGCCGGCTAATTAAATTACAAAAGTTTGCTAGTAATCTCAGAAAACGTGAGTGATCCTCATGAATCTATATGGTTGTCGGTTGCAAAGTATGATGACATTAGTGTCTCAATTGCTATGGCAGTACGGTTGTAACAATTGTATAATTTATTTATCGTGAAATCATTAACACTATGCTAAGCTCGTAAATGCAGGCATTGTTTGATCAACTTAAACAACTTTATGCCTTACTCTCTTTACTTTACTTAAATTTACTTTGTCATATTTAATTTTAATTGCTTATAATTATTTGATTTGTATTAAAGTGAATCTAGAGATTAAAACATTTATTTTCCAATGAAAAAGGATCTCATCTCGTAATGTTGGATGTCAATTTCGTAGATGGTTAACTATTTTCCCATCTCTCAAATTGTATAGAACAAAAGTAACTGCTACAACAAGTTAGAGTGAGAGTTGTTATTATTATTATTATTTAAGGAAGATGGTGTGTTTAAAACTCATTTGTAATATCTGTTGTGAAGATTTTTGCTGCCAACATCGTGCATTTCTGAATTAAAATTTTTTACACTTCGTTTTTCCGACTAATCTACTCGGGAAATAGCACTATGATTTTTCTAAAAAAGTTAATATTTTTTATAAATATTGTTTTTTAATAAAAAATATAAACTGGAAGTTAAAATTTACAAATTCGTATGGCAAAGTGCACATATGCCATTATAAAATTATATTGTTTAATATAATTGCAATGTAGTAATATTAAAACCGTCATCCATATAATCAATGACATTAACTTTGTGACTTAGTCTATTACATCTATTAATCATCATAACAATCTGAATAATTATTAAACTCATCCCGTGGATTAAATATTTCGCAATAATCTGAATAATTGATTATGTAGTAGACTTTTATTGTTAGAAACGAGGAAAATGTCCCGCAATAATTACTTTCTGTTGAAATGTTATAAGAATGCGCGATTGAATAATTATTGATTAAATAATGTAATAATAATCATTTAAAAATAAAATAAATATTTGTGGCGCCCGTTAGTTTCTTTTTTTTTTCTTAAGAATGAGGAAAAAGAAAGAAAAAAAAAACATTATTGGGATTTGAGATACGGGTATCGCAGCTCGTGATAAAGATTTCTGCTGCCATTTCTGAATTAAAATTTACAATTTCGGGTGGCATACTGCACGCGTGCTACTATAAAAAATTGTATTATTCAAATATATTTGAAATATATTAATATTAAAAATATTATCCATATAATCATTTAAAAATAAATATTAGCAATCAATGATATTAATTATACTATTTAGTCTATAATAATTATTAACCATCGACGCAATACTAATTATCAAGATCATCCTGTACGTGGACTAAATATTTCGAAATAATCTGATTGATTGACAACCGAGTAGACCTCTACGGGTTGAAACAATGAAATATTCCATGTTAACTAGTTTCTGTTGAAATATTATAGGAAGGATCGAATAATTATTGATCAAATAATCTTATAGTGATCTAGTAAGTTTAATTGATTGATCATGCTAGCTGTTGAAAGCAAAGTATTAGAAATGGTGGACAAATGATATGATTTATTTATTGGATATTTTATTGTTTTAAAAGGAAATTTTTTTTCGAAGAAGCAAGAAGGAAAAAATGGTCTTAGAATTTTAGATATGGGTATAGAGCTAATGATAGTTTCATTAAACCACTCACTTGACTGTCGGCTATATGTCTAAATTGGGGTGGGTGGCTTTCAAACTATATGTTTATTTTCTTCTCATGTTAAGAGATTGCTTTCGAGCTTAAAAATCCTTATGCATTTTCACAAAGTGTTTATAAAACTTTTTTTAGGAGTAAAAATTAATTTAAAACGGAAAAGAGAATGAGATAGAGAAAATGCTAGTAGTTTAGATGACCTTAACATTGATCATTGCCCTAAATATTTTGAATATAAAATGATTTGGGTAGAGAATAACTTGGATAGAGAATGACCTGCGTCATAGATGACTTCGGTCAAGGATGACCAAGAAAAAAATATAGCCTAAGTTATAAATAACTATGATTGAGGATAATATAAAAAGGGATGATATAGATTAAGGATGACTGATATCAAAAATAACGTGAATCAAAGATGACCTACATAAGAGATTTAAAAATGGACACTTACGAGAAAAAACGCTATTGTGAGAAACACCAGAGCGAGAAAATTGTGTATAGAAAATTATGAAGGGATGAGTTGATGTAAGTCTAGAGAAAATTGTGTGTCATTGACCCGTGGAGGAGTGAAGAACTTTGTCAATCAATTCTTATCAAAATCTCGTCATATTATATATTTTCTCGAAAAAATTTTATAAAAGATCATAAGAGTGAAGAAATCTAACTTTTATTTGACGTTGGCCATGCCAACCTAGATATGATGTTTTCAAGTTGTTTATTACACAATGTTGATTTGTAATAACATGTACTCAAGTCAATTGTTCAATGTTGAGTTATGGGCATCTTGTTTGTTTTTCTCTTAGTTGAATGTCATGTGTAAAGTGTCTATCTTGAATTATGGTTAGATTGGTTGAAGTAAGATATCGTTCAACAACTTTAGTAAAAACACACACACGCACCACAAAAAAAAAAAAAAAAAACAAACAAAACAAAAAAAAATTTCAATGTTAAAAAGAAAAGAAAATTGCAACCTCAATGGTTAAACAATTTAAAAAAAAATAGTACCCCTTTCCAAAAAAAAAAAAAAAGAAGAAAAACCCCTTTCAAAAATCTTTGTTTTATATAACATATTTTGATATTAATTTAACGAAATATTTAAAATCAATTTACAAGGTTTTTACTTTTGTAAAAAAAAAATTGCAGTTTATAAATTTTCAAAGTCTTATTATAGCATTAATTTTTTGTTTGTATTTTTAAAAAATATAAAAAGATTAAAATATGAAGAATATTAAAGAGAGAAAAGTGAATACTGACAATGTAGAATCTAGTGTATTTTAATTTTTGAAAAAGATTAATTTATTTATTTAGTGTTTGTCAAAGAAGTTTCAATATTTTTTAAAAGGCTTTATATTTTAAAAGCTATTGAAGAGAGTCTATGCAATTTTTCATGTTTATAAAATTTTTTTTTTTTTATATTTTCAGTAAAAGTTTATGTGAAAGTGCATATAAGTCAGCGCAATTTTAAAATAAAAAGTTCATATATATATATATTCAAAATATCTTAAACTTTCCCTTTTATTTAGCTTATTATGGGATTAGGGAAAACAAAACCATGCTCTTTTTGTTCTTTTTCCCAAAACGTGTCGCTCCGTTCGCTCGTCCTCTCTTTAGGACAGGAAATGGTTTTCTTCAGCAAAACAGAGGATCCGTTTACGCCTTCTCTCCGCTAGCGCTCCCTCAAGCGTTAACAGCGAAGTCGGCGCATGCACCGAAGCCGAACAACCGCTGGATAAGGTTTCAAGAGAAGAAGGCTGAGAATCCCGTCACGTAGACGAATCAAAGGTCAGGAAAAACCTAACTTCATTTTCTTTTACAGAGCTCGCAAAGGCTAGATTATGGAATTCACGGTTGCATCAATAATCACCTGTTTCATTCAATTTTCATCCGTTGCATCGCTCTTAGGGTTTTGAACCTCCTTATTGGAACGCTAGGGTTTTTCTTCTGTTTGTTATGTAGTCCTTTTTTTTATTTCAAAACAAACTTTTGAAATACCTACGCAAGATGATCCAAGAACGGAAAGTGAAAATAGCAAAGGATCTATAGAGGAAGAATTGTTTGTGAAACAAAGAAAAAAAACGATAATTGATTTTTACAAATTGTAGCAAATTCTTGGATCCGAAACAAGAATGGTATAATAGATATTTTGTGTTGGAAAACCTCGAGCTCTGTCGTTGGAGCTTTTGTAAATAGATATTCTACGTGTATTTTGGAGGGGTTTTCCGCGCAGGAGTATCGATTATTGTCTCATTAATGTGTTTCAGTGTTGTGTATGCTATTCCTCTTTTTATTTTGTTATTTATTTTCCCGAAAAGAAGGAATAAGATGTCGCAAGTTGAAATGAAAAGAAACTGGTCACTGTTGAAATGGTAGCGTACCGCCAAATCATTTCATCATCAGGAGAATGGAAATTGAAGTACAACTGGAAGTCATAGAGGAATTTGATGGGTTTAGTAAACTTTCTTTGCCGTTTTTTGTTGTGTTTAAAGGAGAAAATAGCATCCACAAGCCTAAGAAAGTGTTTTTCACATGTGAAAGATAGTGGTATTCCTATTTTTCTTCTTTCTTCATTTGCCATCTTTTTCTCTGATTCACTTCTCACTATCCAAAAGCCCCATTTTATCAACATGCATTTCTCAAGAAAGATGGATTAGTAATGCATGAAACTATTTATATGACGAGCATGCATTTAGGTGCGGAGGTGTGACACAACAAATTGTCATTTGGGTTGCTTCTTTATTTTGATGGTTTCTTTGTTACATTACGTAGTTACCCAGCCATTGGATTCCTCGACTTACATAATCTTCTTCAATATAAATGTTCATGATAAATTGAATCTGTATTTACATTGCGTAAAATATTAATAATCAACATAACTTCACTGACCTCTTTGGCTAAATGGGTTTGGTAAAAATTTCTAGAAATTATATATCTTTTTATACCCATTTAGTTGTAGTTATTAGAGTAGTTTATAGGTGCTTGTATGCATTTATCTTAGTAAATTTTTTTACCATGTACTTTGAGGTAAGAACACATCATACAGTGAATCTGTTAGTGGAAGAACACTCGTTCCAGGTTTGTATGGATTGGGGGCGGGGTTGCTATAACAGAATAGAAGACTGGAAGTTTTTGTTCCTGTTGTTGAATTTCATGGTGCTGTTGATAATCATGGCAGAAAGAAACTGCTAGAGGTGTTATGAATTTGTTTTTTTAATCAGCATGGAAAACATCTATTTTATGCTTGGGCAATGATCATTTGTCTTATCTCTCTCTCTCTCTATCTCACACACACACACACACACACACACACACTAGAAGTGATCTTCTAGATGCAGTGCAACCAAATGCAGTGTGGGAGGAAAAAAAGATGTAAGATTTTTGCAAACTCTCCTTTCCTTGTCTGCCGGTAGAGTTTATACACTTATTCTTTCATCCAAGATTAATGTTGGATAGTTGGCACATGTGAAAATGATGAGGAACCTTTTTCATTGTTTGGAGCCTACCTTGTTAACTATGGAGTTGAGCCATGTTGCATATTCTAAATATTTTCATGGTGCTATTGGGTTGCTTGATTTTCTGCAATAATTATCAGTTCTGTGGTAAAGACAGTGCCGTAGGCGAGGATATTCTTGTGTTCCAGTTCCCGGGCCATTATGGAACTTAATGATTTGTAACAAGAATTCAGCTTGGGACGGGATACAGCTCTAGTATGGGATGTGGTATTTTCTATGTTGAAAGGGCACTAAAGCTTTGAAATGAATTTATGGAGATAGTTTTGGATGTGTGGTTGTAATGTGGATAAGGAGTTAGCAGCAACTTATTGGTGGTTTTGGTGGCATTGGTTGCAGGATTGGTGGTGTTGGTGGCAGTGAATAAGGGAGATTTGAAGATGAGTCATCGTGGCAAGAGTCCTTTAAGAGATCGAAGGATTCGTAATGAGCGCTTTTCCTATCGTGATGCACCTTACAGGAGAGATTCACATCGGGTTTTCAGGTTTATGACTTTTGCATATTTTTTCATTTTTTGGGAGGGGTATGCATGTTGTGTGAAGATGGGAAAGAAAACTAGGAAAGACAGAGATACATGCAATCTTTTATTCTTGATAGCTTTATCATCTTTTTATTTAGTAAGAACCTATTGTAGGTTATATGATGTGTTAATGCATGTCTAGTTACCTACAAATTTGAATATAATAGATAAAATTGATTCAGACTTGAGTTTGACTTTATGTCCTGAAGACAATTTCATCTGTAAAGGTGCTAAGGGTTTACATTAACAGTTGTCTTATAGGATATAACAATCACATCTTGCAATAGTAGGACTCTAAGTTAAAAGATAAACTAACTAACATGCGTATAGTAATATCTCTCAGAGGCACTGACGTAATGGCCAATGCAAGTTGCAACTCTAGATGACCATGAATGAATATGCGTACAAATATGACTACTAGTAGGGAACATTTATAGTTTCCGAATGAATATATAATATCAAGAGTCGCTATTAGGAAGAGTCACTGGAGAAGAGTTATTTCCTAAAGATATATCTCCCAATTAGGAACAGTTAGTTCCCAAAAACATGTCTCTCCACGTGAATAGACATAATCAAATGGACATATCCCTTCAAATAAAAAGTATTATATGAAGGGGCACATCCATTTTACATACATGTCCACCTTCTCAAATTTCATTCATCCAAAAAAAGGCATTTTAATATCCAATTTTTCCAACACCTATAATGCATCAAATAAATCCATCTCAGCTTGCTGCTATAATGCCTGTTGATTTGTGCACATATGCATTCTTGGGTACCTTTTTGCGCCTTTTTTTTTTGAAAGAAGCTTTCATTTCTTTAGTAAACATTTGAATACCCTTATGCCCAGTATTTGTAGGTGAAACTGAATAACAGTATAATAAATATAGTTCTTTTTAATTTTTCAGCAAGACATTTTTACTTTGATCAATATAAAGTTATTGAGACACAGTGATCCATTCATCAAAGATTGTGTAAATTTCCAATGTATCCATGTGGATAAAACATTCACATCAACATTGGAGAGGGTTGCCTATGACCTCAATCAAGTACTCTCATACCCAATAATTGTGTACTCATTTGCAAGTAATGTTGATTTGGTTAAAAAAAAAAAGAAAAAAAAAGAAAAAAAGGAAAGTGTCTAACAACTTCATTGTTTCATCTTGCTTTGTAGCAGTTGTTTGGCTTCATTTTTTTTTTTGATCTTTTTTGACTTCTATGTTCAGCCGGGATAATCTGTGCAAGAACTGCAAAAGGCCTGGTCATTATGCAAGGGAATGCACTAATGTGGCAGTTTGTAACAACTGTGGCCTTCCCGGGTGAGTACTATACCTTTTGCATCTAATTCTCAGATATGTATTTCAATAACTTGCAAATGCAGACATGAACATGCAGAAACATTCGTTTTCTATTATTGATTTCTAGTTTCCACCTATTTGTGCAACCTTGTTACTAGACACATTGCCGCAGAGTGCACAACTAAATCATTGTGTTGGAATTGCCGTGAACCTGGTCACATGGCGAGTGACTGTCCAAATGAGGGCATCTGCCACACCTGCGGCAAAGGGGGCCATCTTGCCAAAGACTGCATGGCTCCTGTTTTACCTCCAGGTGATCTGAGGCTTTGCAACAACTGTTTCAAACAGGGCCACGCTGCTGAAGATTGTACAAATGAAAAGGCTTGCAAAAACTGTAGGAGGACCGGGCACTTGGCCCGTGAGTGTAAAAATGATCCTGTTTGCAATTCCTGCAATATCTCCGGCCATGTTACAAGGAACTGCCCAAAAGCTGATGTTATCGGAGAGAGGGGCATGGAAGGCCGTGACAGGGTTTATCGAGATGTGGTGTGCCGTAACTGCCATCAGATGGGACACATAAGCAGGGATTGCATGACCCCATTGATGATGTGTCAAAATTGTGGTGGCCGAGGGCATATGGCATTTGAATGCTCTTCCATCCGATTCCAGCCCAGGAGGTACTATTGACGGTAGACGAGAGCTATTTGGAGGATAGACATTTGATTTGTCCAATCCCCGTATCCTTCTTGTGGCTTGGGCTCGCTTCTGGATTTTTTTTTTTTTTTTTTTTTTTTTTTTGGGAAAGGACTCTATCGTATCTTTCGCCCTTAGTGAATTGGAATTACAACTTCATTGTTTTTATGGAATATGTTATTATAATAACTGTTAGAAGTTATATTTTTTTTTAATGTAGCTGTAGCATTTATCATCATTGGCAAAAGGGGTACTAACTATTTATTCAATTATTATAAATGCGCTAGTTATATAAAAAGATATAGCTATAACAGTTATTTTAGTATACTTCTACTCATTTCCCCTTATTTTGGTGCCATGGATGTGCTGATCTTTTCTTTTTTCGTTCTTTTTTTTTTTTCCTTGGTGCTTCAACAATTAGGATTTGTTTGTTCAGCGGGAAAATAAATATTTTCTAGTGCGTTTATCATAAGACACTAGTATATTTTTAGTGTTTGGTCGACCAGAAAAATGTAAGATATTTTTTTTTTTTGGTTAATTTTATCCCATTTGAAAATTTTGCATTAATACAAAGAAATAACCAAGTACAAATTAACTACTATAGATTGATAGCGGAGTAAGAAAAACTTTTGAAAAGAAGATGGTTGAATGGAAACCACTACAATTGCAAACATCGATCATATATGAAAGATGAAAATAATACATAGTTAATGAAAAGTAGAGAAGATATATACGCGTTTTACAGAATGATCAACTTGTGGGAACACGAAAAAGTTGTTGCAGATCCGCTCTCTCTCCCTATCTGAGGCAGTGCGAGGGAGAGGGAGAGAAGTGCAATGGATGAGTATAATTCCCAAAGAGAGTTTGAATTTTGCCTGAGATGAAGTTAATTTTTCGTTAATCTGAGAGTAAGGTGGCAGATTTGAAACAGGTTTAGATGTAGTATTATTAGTGATGATAAAAACTGTTAATATGTCTGGTATGAAAAAGAGTATGTTGACAGTTATGTGCCTATCTTCCAGGATGTAATCTATTCTAACTAGTTACTGTTAAAAGCAAACTAGTCATCTGGGCGGAGCAAAAATGAGGAGTTGTGTTAAAGATAAAAGAGCTCAATCACATAGGTTTCATTAACCAAATTTGAGATGATCTAAAACAGGTTTTTAAATAAGACTCAACGAAAACATAGTAACATTCTCCTATATATCCAACAATGGCTGTTTAGTTTGATAATGGAGAACGACATTCTAATAAATTTAGAAAGTTTTGCCTAGTTAATGTGTGTAATCACGACTCTGCTAGCAAATCATTATTAGATGTAGTCAAATCTAGATAATAGTCAAAATTAATTGTAGCTAGTATTCGAAGAGCAAACAATTAATGAGTCAGGAAAAAAAAATATTTAGGGAAGATAAGGAGTTTGTAATCTCAACATAAATCTTTATTTTTGTTTATATCAAATACTCTAACAATCCCATCCCTACAAAAGCTTTCTTACTTTGGTTTGATCTTTCAAATTTGTTGTGTTACAACATATATCAATATATAACTTTTTTTTGGAATTGATATTCTTTTTTTTTTTTGACAAAAAGCAATTTATGGATATAAATTTCACAAGGTGCATAATGATCCGAGAATGTCTTTCAAACAAAAAAAAAAACCCATGATCATGTATGGAAGAGTAAATAGTAAAAGGTGAAAATTCTAGTAGTTTGATTAACGGACGAACTTAAGAATGCTATTTTAAAGGGGCAATTATTCTATTTGTTATTGTTATTAAGGGTGTTTTACTACCAGCAAGTTTCCATTGGGATTGAGCAAAAAGAATTGAATAAAAAAAAACAATCAAAAGTTTTTAATAGGGAATGCTAAATTAATTCCTTAGAGTAATTTACACCTTGTTGCAGTCAATTTATAGTTATTTTTAAAGACAATGCTTACTTTTAAATATATTTTGTTAACATTATCTTGAATAGTTTATTCAATAAGGTTAAATTACACTTTGAAAATGGATAAAATGTTTATAAAGTGGGTATGAAAAGTGGTTAATTAAGCACAATTAACAAGATAATTGGGAGAAGAAAATGGCATGACAACCCTTTTGGGTTGGCAAAACAGAATTGGACAAAACAAAGAAAAAAAAAGTGCCAGATTTGAATAAATGTGAACAAAGGGTGTAATTACACAAAAAAAATTGCAAACGAAGTGAATACTTGTTTTTGATGCTAGGGTTGAGTGGCCAATAATCAATGCACAAGGCTCCTGCTATTTTTGAAACAAAATTGAGTTCCATGAAACCTAAGGCAAAAACACTATTTAAATGAATTGGTAAGCGCAAACTTCATAACCATTAGTTATGTTTTCGAAGTTATTTTCTTGTGCATTTGCCTTAAGAAGGGAGCCTTGTGAGCAGAATAAGAGAACAAAGTAGGTTGTGGAGATGTTAGAATTTTCACCCATTTTTATCATAATTTTTATAACTTTTGAAAAATATCTTGTGGTATGTGAACCGATTTTGAATTTAAGGATCATTTGGTGTTTAAAACATAATGAAATCAAAAGGATTATTTACTTTAATGTTTAAGAAATACAAATTTATTCGGAGCAGCGGGCAATCCTAACGGGCGCTCAATGAGCGCCCTAAGGTGCCAAATCATCATAAAAAAAGAAAAAAAAAACTTTGGGGGTGTTGAGCGCTTGGTACAAACCGAGCGCTCAACACCTCTTTTATATGTTTGCAGTGCATTAAATGCGCTGTAGACTATTTTTTTTATTTATTTTTAATAAAATGCTGACTCAATGCTTGAGCAGGTGTTTATTATATTCAACGCCTGAGCGGGTGTTGAAGTTGCCCTAACATCTTAATCCTCTTTTCAAGGATTAGAGAAGCTTGACAAATTAATTAAGTTACAATTCATATTTTTTAGTTTCATTTTTATTGTTTTTTTTTCCTATTCCTCCTACCTTTTTAAAACATAAATAATAAAAAAAGTTGGTTTTGCAAATCACAAACCTATCCACAGTTTTTTTTTTTTTTTTATTTTTCGTTTGGTTTTTTTTGGCATTATTTTATGCCATATTATACTCCAAATTACTTTTTAAAAAATATATTTTTATTCAACTTAATTTTATTGTATT
>JAJIYU010005710.1:0-21910 GCA_030144865.1 Tinospora cordifolia
AGAGGCTGCTTATGTAATTTGACAATGGCTCGTCTCCTTGTGTTTGTTATAATATTCTTATAAGTCAAAACTACCAGCAAAGATGCTTTATACATATAATTATCAGAACCCAGGAGAGAGGATCGAACAATTTTTTGCAGTTATAGATGCTTGACAATGATCATTAACTTTTGCAATTTCATGCATTCACACTCACGCAAGCAGTTTTATTTTTATATATTATAGGCAATAAGGAAAGTTACTTTCCAAAAAGAAGAACAGAAAAAGACTGCAACCTTAGAGGCATCAACTACTCTAAGAATAGAATATATTCTAGTGGAAATAGCATTTTATTGGGACCCTTTCTGATTTTTCAGCAATTACAAGACATCCAAAGTTCTTTCCATAGGCATGAAGACAATGTACACTACTAAGAACCCTGAAACCAAAAGCAAATAAGATAGAGGCAATTTACTTAGAAGTAAAGAAGAACAGCGATGACGAACAAGCAGCGACGACGACCAAGAACAGCGACGGCAAGCAAGAGTAGCGACGGCGAGCAAGGCAACGAACACCTAGGGTTTCTGTGACGGAAGACGTCTTTCACGAAAGGCATTTGTGTGCTTTTATAAAGGATCAAGGGAGGCGTTTTTTGTAAAAACGCCTACACTAGTGGAGCGGTCGTGCCGTACAGGAGGCCTTTTTTGTAAAAACGCCTCCTGTACAATCTGAGCTCCATAGGAGGCGTTTTTAGAAAAAATGTCTTCTGTACAGGAGGCATTTTTTGTAAAAACGATTTCAAGAGGCATTTTTACAAAAAATGTCTTCAGAAAGAGGTTTTAACAAAAAACGCCTTTTGTATAGGTGGCCAAATCTGCTATGCGAGCTTGTAAAATTGCCACGTGGATACACATGTGACAACTTACCGTTAAAAGTTGGGTATATAAAAAATAACTTTTGAATGTTAAGTATTGTACAAATAATTTATTTTTTAAATATTATTTTAGAAAAAGTCCCTCAAAACCAGCTTGTTAATTTCTTCGTTTCAATCCTTTCCACAACCAAAACACACTTTCTTCTTCTTCAAGGTCATTCAGTTGTAGAGCTGGTTTTTCTTCATCTTCTTCGTTCCATTGTCACACAGCAGCCCAACTAAATCCCAAATCAACAAAACGAAATCCAGATTCTTCTTCTTGCTCTGTTCTTCATTCATCATCTTCACAAATCCGAAATCACTCGTCAATAGAACGCACGAACCAAAATCAGATTTTCAGCCCTCTTCTTCGTTTCAACATCAACACCAATTCGATGCCCTAGCTTTCGTTGTTCTTCATCTCCCTTCACGGGCAGCAAGCCATTTCTTCACGATTTCATGCTCAAACAAAACCCCAAACCAGCTACACACACCAGCTTCTAATACCAATAAAAATCAAGCCCTAACGTGGCTCTTCGTTCAAACATGGCAATAACCAAAGTTTTCTGGTTTCTTTCTTCTTGTTCGGTCATCAATCCTCCACGAAAGCCCCAAATCACATTTTCCATTTTTGTTCTTCATTTTCATTTGTGCTAAATCACCCAACACCAACTCCAAGCTAACAAAATCAAGTTTATTCAACCTGAAATCGCCCAACACCCAGCCAAAAAAACCCCCAAATCCATTTTGCTCATCGTCCAAAATAGAACTTAGAAATAATCCCTCTTTGCACCTAAATCTGAAAACACCCAAATCAACTATCAAACCCAGATTTTTTAACCACAATTTCAGATTTCGTTCCTCTCTGTTTCAACGATTCATAAACCAGAAATTTTACCCAATGAAATTTGATTTTTAGCTTCCTCTTCTTCGATTTTTCTGAACGTCAAACCTAGCAAAATTTATCCAAGCTTCAGATTTCCTTTCCTTTTTGGTTCTTCTTCTTCAACAACTCCCAAAATCCAGATTATGCTATTTGTCCGGATTATTCGACCATTTCACTGCCCAAACAGAAGCCTCTCAACTTTTTCCAGAAGTTCCTTCCAATTTTTGGGTCTTTCCTCCATTTCCAGATTTCTCTATTTTGTCTATTTTTTTCCAAAACAGAGCATGTATTTTATATATATATATATATATATATATATATATATATATATATATATATTTTCTAAGCTTAATATCTAAGCTTGCATTTTCATTTCATTTTTTTCGAAATTTTTCTTCTTGTTTGCATCTCATCTTCGCTCATTCTTTGATCTTCACTAATAAACCAATTCAAAGTCAAAAAGCCCTTGATCTTCTTCATTCTTCTGATTTTCAGCTCTTTCTTGCTCGAGAGATTTGCAGAATTTCTCTGTTTTTTTTGTTGTTTACTTTTCTATCACCTAATGTTACATTTTCTTTCTTAAACGATTTTTAAATTTTTAATCGACCAATATATTTCATCAGCTAACTTTTATTTATTTTTTCAAACTATAATTCTATGTGTAGGTTTAAATAAAATAAGATTTTAACTTGTTCAATTATAATTTTTTTTTAAAATATTGTTAATTCTAAAGTCTATATTTTTCTTTATATTTATTTTTCATAAAAACAATTATTTATTTCATTTTATCATTATTATTATTATTATTATTATTATTTATTTTAAATTCTTATTTTTTATGAAATAATATTTTATTTTATATTTATGCGCGACGTAACGCGTTTGTAGAATTGTGGGGTGTTACATATGATTCTTCCAAATTCACGGATTATACAGTCACTCGCAGTTTGCCCGGTTTGGGGATACCCACGATGATGCTCTGGCTACACCCTGATAATGATCTAAGTGATGCACTAGCAGACCTTCTATCGCCCCAGTACGTGAAGTTCTTAATAAACCATAATCTTCTTTAGTTTTACAAACCAGGTTTTCAATCCACGCAGCATAACATGTACTAATCTATGCAGTTAAAATCATATAAATTATTCAATGGACATTTAGGCAATCCATAACTCTACAAAGCACATAACAAAACATTTTGATGTCTTGGCAACCATTCCAATCAGTTCACAAATTCCTAGCATGATACTAAGTACAAGAATGTAAACAATTATCATGTTTCATATCCTAAGCCTGCATAATACTAATGAGCAAGGAAGTCTCGCCCACCTGTATATGTCGGACGAACCCTTGCGTCATTCCCCAACACTCACCACTCATCAAATCTGAAATCAACATTTACAGATTCAATCCTTCGAATCTCTAAAACCCTCAAACTGCATCAATAACCATCAAAGATATCCAATCTAGATCATTCATATCAAATTCCAAATAAAGGGTTTTTCCCAAAAATTCAAATTTCTCATTTCACCGCATTAGCATATAAAACTACATTCATTTCCTTCCAAATTCCAAATAGAACATATTTAAAACTGGTCACTACTTCAAAATATGAGCGGATCGAGTTTTATTACTTATCAAAGGATTTGCACCTTCGAAAACCCTCCAAATAGGTGAAATTCCTCTGGATTTGTCAAAAGCTGCAAATGAACAGTAAAAACTTCTAGAATTTAGTCTAGAATCATTAATTCATCAATTTAAAAGGAAGATCTAAGCTCAATTCGCTCCGGATAATTCCGTGCATCGAAACCCCCAAATCACTGATCAACTTTAAAATTTTAATATTGTTAGCCTATGAGAAATGATTTGAACAAATTTAAGGCTTCAGAACCTTACTTAGATGCTTAGAATTGTTCTAGATCTGATCTGGATCATTTTGACTGTCTCTGGGCGAAAATCAGATCTCCGGTTACCAAAATTGGATGCCCCAAAACATGATCTGCGATTTTGCTTTTCTGGTTCATTTTATTTGTTTTGCAATTAAAAATGGGATGAATAGTAACTGCATGAACAGTGCCCGTAGATGAACAATATCCATGGTTACTGTTCATAGAGAAAATTTTTGCCCAGCTCCCCCTTTTTTTCTGAAATCAATTCAAAAAGACCCCTATAAGTATCCTTTTTGTTTTTCGATTTTTTCTCACTTCAACCAATGTGATTTATCTTATTTTTTTAATAAATATTATAATAAAAATTTAAATCTTGTTTTCGAACATTTATATTTATTTAGTATCTTTAAAAATTTATTTTTGATGTGTACGTGTTAAAACATTCAAGGTTATTTTTATTTTTTCTTTCTTTTTTTAGATTATTATTATTATTTTTTTATACCAATCATAATAAACATCAAAATATTTATTTTCACGTATCTATATAGTTATAAAACATGATTTTATCATTTTATTTTTATTGATTAATTTATTTCACAATTCCATTATCAACGTATTCATATTAAAAATTTATGGGTTATTACATTGCAGCTGCTATGAACCACGAATAGAGGAAGAACATAGGCGATGGCTGGTTGGGCAATTTGGCATTCTAGGGCTTGATCTCGTTAGTGATTTAGGGCAAAATTGATTGGGTTTTGGTTGTGTTGCTTGCTGTCCATTTTCTGCACAAAGAAGGGGTTCGTGATGAAGATGTGCAACTGACCCGTGACTGTAATACTTCATAATTTTGTCAACAAGAAGAGAAGATATTAACAAAATAAAATTCATTGAGAAAGAAATTCTAAAATGATTGGAGGAAAATAAAATATTAGGATTACCTAATATTTGATTTAAGGTTAATCAATTTATCAAATATTATTTATATAAGAATTATTTTGTACTTATACAAATAACAGAAAAATTTTTAAATTAATTATCAAACATAAGGTAAGTAGAGCAAATTATACACACATAATTCTACCTTTCTGAAAAATAAAAATATGAAATATACGTACATACATATATATATATATATATATATATATACAAAAATAAAAAATTAAAAAGAAAAAAATTAGCAAAATAGAAGCATATGTGCAATAAACCATATCTACACAAATTATGAAGTGGAATTGAGTTTATATTGGCAAAACTCGGATAATAGAAGCTATAGAAGTTGATTTTGATAATAGAAACTGCATCCAACGGCCAGAATCGAGTAATCTTCACGATCTGCAATCCAACGGCCTAGATCAAGATCGCACCGAACGCCCTGGAACACCGAATCACCAAAGATCAGATGGTCTACAATCAACACATTCAATTCAATGGTCTAGATCGAGGTGCTCAACAATGATCGCGAACGAGTACTACAATCGAGGAAATCGGACGGTGCAAACACGATTTGTTGATCACGAACGGTGAGGCGCTCGAAAACGATCCAATGGCCGAGATCTCATTCGTCCGATCCAACGGCCGACGATGCACGCACCAAAACGAATTTGCGATCCAATGCTGCGATCGATGCATATTCGACGGTCTAGATAGACGTACTCCGATCCATTGCAAACCGAACACCATGATCGATGCACATTGGACGGCCCAGATATACGCATCTCGATCCATCGCTAATCTGACACCGTACTCGAGAAAAATCCAATTAAATACTTTAAAAATCTGAAAAATTAGTTTCTAAATTTCCAAAAATTTTCAAAAAATTACTTGCTAATCTCCTATGCTTGGGGGACACAAAATTTTGAAGAATTGGCAAGTTTCCCACAAGATGACACTCCAAACTTGCCATTCTCTACCCTTTTGAACTCTATATAAACACCCCCCATGCTCACAATTCATCTTATCCCAAGAAACAAGAGTTGAATTGTCATCTTGTTCTCTAAGCCCTCTTCTTGGTTTCCCTTCTCACCATTCTTTTCCCTCTTGAGTGTGAGAAGTTCTTGGTTGGGAGATTCTTCTTCTTGGGTGATTTTCTTAGTGCTTGAACATTGGGAGCTCTTGTGCAAACTTTGGGAAAACTACATCTCAAAGTGGAAGTGATTTTTCTTACACCCATTTTTCTTATTCAAAGTTCTAACATGTTCATTGGTTGTTTGGTTTTTGAAATCATGAATAATTTCAGTTTAAGCATGCTAAAATATTTTTTTTAGTTTTAGATTTGATTCTTACTTGAATTTATGCGTGCATATTAATCATGTCATGTCTAGTATCATGTTTAGGTTTTATTTCAAGATATGATGCATGATTTTGAATGCTCCATGATTAAATTTTCAGTTTGATCATATGCTGAATTTATTTATTTTAGTCTCATGTTCTGAAATTTATCTTATGATTCAAGAATATGCGATTTAACAAAGATGATGGTGATAATAACCACGTACCATCATAGCACACATGTGGGTTGCTATGAATGTTCTTTTCATATGATTAGTTTATATGGTTTTAAGAAAAAAGTACGTGGTTGGTGGGTAATGTCCCTTGAAGTCCAAAAGTCCAATGAAATTGACTAAGAAATGTCATATTTCACTCTAAGGAGGTACTTTGTTAAGGACATCAAGGGTTTCAAAACCCTTTTGGTCTAAAATCTCAACTTTAAACAAATGGATGCTTGAAACGCCTACTGTATGCAATTGTTTGAAATATAAATGTGTTATTGTTTTGAATTTGAAAAATGGTTGTTTGAAAAGGATCCATTAAGCTTTGTACTCACCCCTTCCTCTCTTATTTTTCAGGGAATTAAATTATGAAGACATGAAAATTAAATATTTTAGTTAGCAAATTTCTATTTTCCTTTTAATGTAAGGGCTTATTGTCTAATTTTGAAATAAGTCTTCCGCTGGAATTTTATTCTATTTTAAAGGTTATGAGTTTATATGATCAACAATGTAATAGTTTACATTACAAAGTTTTGTATTTTTTTTATGAATAAAGAAGTTGAATTTTTTTTACCTTTAATTGCCTTGATTTTATTAAGTGATATTTGTATTCTTAAATTGTGACACCCCAATTTTCAACTGGACCTCCGTTCACGTATTAACTCACTGCGGATCGTCGCCCGATGAAAATCGAGATGCTACCTAAAAGTTTCGTTCTGTCCAAATCTTTTTCTTCAAAATTAACTTCATAATAAATTTGTTCTTAAGTTAATATCTAAGTAATTGTTTATCAAAATAAAACATCAAAAGGACTCCTCAAAATGTTCACTGGATTAATTGATACAAATCATCGATGATGCAGTGAAAATACTTTGAAATTATTCATTCAGCCCAAAATCGTTAAACAAAGAAAGTCATTGAACGTAAAACAACCAAGTTAAACCAATGTAGATACTATGAAAACAATTCAGTAAAGTAAATACAACATGACCTCCAAGTCATCTATCCCGGACGGCCTCCCCTCGAGGTGTCCAATCAGAGTGCGAGTCTTCTGACGTAAGTCAACATACTCTACACGCGGGTGTACCTGAAAAATAAAGTGGGAGTGAGCTTGAAAGCCTAGTGGATCGATCCTACACATCACATGCATTATACAGACCCAATCCAAAACATTATAAGCACTTTCAAATATTAGACGTTTCACACATTTATTTGTTTAGTCCAAGTCTAAGACCGGAAGAAGGTTGAGATGCCTCTCAGTATGCCTTGTGATCCAATCAAATCTCAGAGAGTTCCAATAACCGTCTAAAATCAGTCACGTCATCTCTATCACAACCTAAGAGAGAGTACTTATCGCGACTCGTACCGTTTCCCAACGGCTTCAAGCTATCACAGTCAGCTCCAGATGGGAATACCTACGATCCGCCTTGTGGCTCGACAATCTCAAGTAGTGACATATAGGAGATGCCACCTCGATTTGCTTTAGGCTTGTCAATCGAATCGGTACGTGGATTCTTAATAAACCATCATCTTATTTTAGTTTTACAAACAATTTCATTCATGCCAACCATCACGCATATCATGGAAAATAAATCAAATAATGCAAGCTATTCACATGAGTAAATAATGCAATCTAAACGCATGATTTTCTATTAATGCATGCTATAAATAAACAAGGCACAATTTAAATAAAGCATCACATCATCATCTAAGCACGCCAAACTAGTTCAATCAATTTTACAACAAAATTCTAATAGTCCTAGAACTATTCAAACAAATGCTTTGAATCTTAAATCCGCATAATACAAATGAGCAAGGAAGTCACACCCACCTGATTTCGCCGATCTTCAGGGCTCCTTACTTTCCTTCGACATCCTCAATACTCAAAATCTATAATCTGAAATTCAACAGTTAACGAGATTCACTAATTTCCTAGTTCAAATAAAATCTTATTCAAGTTATTCTTAGACTTAATTACTTCCTAAAATAATTACGTATTCTCGAAATCAATTTCAATAGGTTTTGGATCGTTGTTCAATTTTTTTTTTTGTATTTTGTATATTCTAATTAAAATACTTCTAAGTCTTCTAAATTTTCATAGTTTAAAATTACAATTTTAATAATTTGCTTACAAACTTATTCGTAGAATTGAATTTCTAATAACTTAATCTTTGAAATTTGAATAATTTTATTGATATCACAATTAATTTAATTACGAACAAAATAAGACTTCTAAATGACCTATGTTTAGTTCCAGTGCTTAGAGTTTTAATTCGAAACTCTAATTTCCTATACATTAATATACCTTGATATCTATGTTCCAATGTCCATTCCAAATCCACTAACATCGAAATAATATTTCCACTAAATATCCAATAAGGTTTTAATTTCTAATTTCATTTTGTTTTTGCATCTTAGATTAATTTCTAATTTCTAATATTAATTAAAATAAATCTCAAACTAAAATTTAAAACTTAAATTTAAATTTAAATTTAAACTTTACCTCGCATTGTTTTATTCGCATTTGAAACTTGACATCGTTCATCATTGTCTCCGTCGCATGAGAAAGTCCTGCTGCTATTTTCTTCTTCATTTCAACATCACCCCAAATCTCATCACCAAAATTAGCCAATACATATTCTTTATTCTTCATTTTTCATTTATCAAACATAAAACCAACCCCAATCATAAAATTTGAAGACACTCAATTTTAAAGAACGTCCAAAAATCTGGTTTCCATTCTTCACCGTCACGAACCTCAGCTACAACAACCAAATGAAGTTCAATTTTTCCTCCTCACGGTTCAGCCACTCAATCACGTCCAAATCGCCATTCAACAATCCTCAATCACATTCAGAAATTTAATCTCTTTCACCAACTCATTTTCATGTCCAATATCACACTAAATCATGGTTCCCTCTCCTGCTTGCTTGTCACAGCATCAGCACACCACTTCTTCCTTCTAATTTGCGGTTCACACCACCACAAAACGCATAGAAACCCCCCAACCAGATTTACCACTTACCGTCATTCATGGTGGCTGCTAGGTCCTTCTTCCTCTTCTTGAATCATCCTCTTCATCATCATGGACCAGCAGCTCACCGTCTACAACACCTCACATCCCCTCGACTCTTCTTCTTCTTCTTGTTCGGCGGCACCAGCAGTAGTAGCAGTAAGCTGCTCTGCTTTGCCTCAGTCCCTCTGTTTTGATTCGCAACCAGTAGCTCATAGACTAAACGCACCAGCTTGTCTTCTTTGTTTGGATTCAACCACACCATCTCTCAATTGGAATTTCCTCTTTATTTCCCTTTCTTTTTTTTGCTCACACTAGCAACTTCACAAATTTCAGATATGAAATTTTTTGTTTTTTTTTCATGTTTGAACCACACACAGTAGCAACTCAAAACCAATTGCGTTTCGTCGCTCTTCAACAGCAGTACACACATTTTCTTCTTTGTTTCGACAGCTGCAACAAAAACACATCACACACAGCCTCTTCGTTATTTTCTTCTTTTGGACCAACTGAATTTTCTTTTTCGTTCTACCAAAATATTGATTCTTCATGCTTGATCATTCAACACAAAAAAAACCCAAATCAATCCCCTGTTCTTTGTTCACCATCTTCACAGCCAAACCAACAATGCATGAGCTAGATTTTTTTTTTCGTTCTTTACAGACAGCAACAACAACAACTAGCTGTTGCTGGTTTTGCTCCACCTCAACACCGATCACACTTGTTTCATCACCAATTTCCATCCGTCCCACCAAGCTCCTCTGTTTCCATTCATCTTCACGCATGGTTTCCTCTTCGTTTGAGCAACAGCCACAACAGAGCTTCACGGCTTTGTTTCTTTCTCTCCCCTCTGTTCTTCTCATCCAACTGCAACACCGCCTTCAGTTCATCTTCCACTTCATTAGAACACGACGCTCCGCTAGCTTCTCCTTCAATCCTCTGTTATCCGGATAATTCGAGACTCTCCCCTCCGTCGGCTCTCTTCTTCGATCCTTCTTCACATTTCATGAATTTTCCAGTTTTTTTTTCCGGCCAAAGCAAAGAATATATTTATTTTTTTTCTTTTTTTTCATTTAACTTTGGTCCTAGAATTTTAAAAACAAGTTTTCAAAATTTTTTTTAAATAATTACTAAATTTTTAATCCACCAATATTTAATGTCATTTCTTAGACCAACATCACTTTTCATTATATGCAAAAATATTTTCCGATCATCAATTTATTCTAACTTTCGAATCACTACTTTCACCAATCAATAGTATACTCTAATGCTACACTTCATCACATACTTTAATTAATTAATTTTATTTATTATTATTAATTTTTTTCCTACTCGCGAAGTGGCATGATTACACGATTCCGGGGTGTTACAATCTATCCTCATTAAATAAACTTTCATCCTCGAAATTTGAGTCAAGTTTTTAGTATCATCAAGCGGTCTATCTTTCCAATGATCCACTACGTTTTCGCTGCGCTACTCTGATCCTACATAGAGGATCCTTCCATGTTTTGCCAGATTCCATTCCTCAAATTCATGAATATAACCAAGGTATTTATCTGCCCACATTAGATTCATTGTCTTGCAATGCTATCGAATGCGAATTTAGTGTTTTCTTGAAAAACACTCTCTAAAAAGTCATTAAAATTTTCTCAAGTCTTGCCCTTAAATGAGCACAACCATAATAGTCATCACCTTCTAGTTTTAGACATCACGTCTTAAATTTTCATTGATGATTTTGGAATAATGTACATTCTATTTCCCCTGGACAAATTGTGACGTAGCCTTCTTTCTGAATGAAGGCTACGAAGAATGATCAATTCACAACCGTTGACGTGATTTAGTTATAAGGACTATGATATCCTAACCCAGGTGTCATACACAACATTCATGACATTTCCATAAAAAAATTTGGAACTTACCAATAGTATGGTGTATGCTCTCGCTTGGATGAACTTGAACTGTTCAAACATTTTCCTTTGTCTTCTTCATGTAATCTCACAATTTGTGTGGTGAACAGTTGTAGCTTTTTTTTATTATTATTAAGGTTCTGGCACAAATGACTCAAATAGATACCTATCTAATTATCCTATTCTTCATTTCATCCTTAGGTGATTGTGTTCTTACCGATGCCCTATACCGAGAGATCAATGGTCATTATCTGGAATTAACTACCGAAATAATAGGAGGTAGATCATACTGACCAGAAACACCTTGTGAAACATCCATTCCAAGAACGATAGCTGGAGCCTTGGAGATCCGAGGATTAGAAGGAGATTGTTAGACTAACAACAAAGAATTTAAGCCACCACGTTCGACATTGATCTTCAGTAGAAGATTTGTTAAGTATTGATCCTTAACTCTTGTTGGAACAATACATTGAGTCACAATACTAACATCAGCTAGACTTTCCTTCATCAATAAGCCATATATAGTAGATGTTTTCCTCTCTGGTGTATGATAAAGGATGAACTGGATGTTCCAGAAAGTTTGGCTTGTATCTGTTCAAACATCTGCTCAACTCGGACTGAGGGAGAAGTTCTCCTAGCCTGAAGATTTACTTCGAATATATCAAATGGTTAATTTACAAGAATTTCCTTCTGCTCTCCTCATTTGATAAGATCTCAAACAAGGCTACGTATGTCACAATGAACGAAAAATGCACAATGGTTAGTTCCCTATTTTGTTGGTTACACTTACCTAATCACACATGTGGTGTCACTGTTTGTAACATCCCAATTTTTGACCGGACCTCCGTTCATGTGTTACCTCACGTGTGGATCGTTGCCCGTTAAAAATCAAGATGCTACTTAAAAGTTTCATCCCAATCTTTTGCTTCAAAGTTCAATCTCTAACAATTTGTTCTCTAGTTAATGTCTGAATAAAGTTCTTAAACAAAATAGAAGAATCAAAGTAAGTTCTCAATATATTCACCGAATTTAACAGTACCAGTCATAATTAAGGCAGTGGAAAGACTTTAAAACTATTTATCCAACTCGAATTCATTAAACAAGGAAAGCCATTGTAAATACCAATGTAAATACGTTAAAACAATTTAGTAAAATACATAAAATATGACTTCCAAGTCACCTATCCCGGACAACCTTCCCATGAGGTGTCCAATCAGAGTGCGAGTTTTTTGACATAAGTTAACATATTCTACATCCAGGTGTACCTGAAAATAGGGAGTAAGCTCGAAAGCTCAGTGGATCGATCCTACACATCACATGCATTATACAGACCCAATCCAAAATATTACAAACATTTTCAAACATTAGGCGTTTCACACATTTATTTAGTTTTGGTCGAAGTATAAGACTGGAAGAGGGTTGATATGTCTCTCGGTATTCCCTGTGATCCAATCAAATCTCAAAGGGTTCTAATAACCGTCTAAAATCAATCGACATTTGCATCACAGCCTAAGAGAGTGTACTTATCGCGACTCATACCGTTTCCCAAAGGCTTCGAGCTGTCACAGTCAGCTCTGGGTGGGAATACCTACGATCCGCCTTGTAGCTCGACAATCTCAAGCGGTGACATATAGGAGATGCCACCTCGATCCGCTTCAGGCTCGTCAATCGTACCAGTACGTGGATTCTTAATAACCCATCGTCTTATTTTAGTTTTACAAATACTTTCAATCATGCCAACCATCACACATATCGTGGAAAATAAATCAAATAATGCAGGCTATTCACATGAGTAAATAATGAGATCTAAATGCATGATTTACTATTAATACATGCCATAGATAAACAAAGCACAATTTAAATAAATCGCCACACCATCATCCAAGCACGCCAAACAAGTTCAATCAATTTTATAACAAAATTATAATAATCCTAGAACTATTCAAAAAATGCTTTGAATCTTAAATCCATATAATACAGATGAGCAAGGAAGTCATGCTCACTTGGTTCCAAAGATCTTCAGAGCTTCCTTGCTTTCCGTCGAGATACTCGACACTTTAAATGCGATAATCTAAAATTCAATACTCAATAAAATTATTCTTAAGTTTAAATGATTTCTCAGATAATAATTATAAAGTCCAATTATTGATTTTTTTTAACTAGTTTAAAGTTATTCTAAAATTCTAGAATTTTATACATTCTAATTATAATGTTTCTAAGTCTTCTAATTTCTTTAGTTTAAAATTACAATTTTTAAAATTTGCTTACAAACTTTTTCGTAGAATTAAATTTATAATAACTTAGTCTTTGCAATTTGAATAATTTATTGATATCTTAATTAATTCAATTACGAACAAAATAAAACTTCTAGATGTTTTAAGTTTAGTTTCAAGGCTTAAGATTTTATTATTCTCTTATAAAAGACTCTTAAACTCTTCATGTTTATTTTTCATGTCTTTATCTAATTTAATTTATTAAGTCGTAACTTATCCTAATTTAAAAAATTAATTAATTTAATTTTATTAATTCAATTAATCCTCATGTTTCATAATTAATAAATAGTCTCATATTGAATTTATTTAATTTGAATCATTAAATAAATTTTCTAAATTATTATTTTTATTTAATCTCCATTTGAATAAAAGAATTCTAATATTTATTATTTACATCTAACTTCTAAATAAAATTAGATTTCTAATATTCGAAACTCCGAATTTTCTAAGCTTTGATATTTATATTCTAAGCATCTAACCTAATTCACAAGCATTGGATTTAATATTTCTACTAAAATATTTAATAAAATTTTAAATTTTAAATTCCATTTTGTTTTCCCATCTATAATTACCTACAAATAAATTTCATACTATCACAATTTTAAAAAATCAAAAGGACACCTTTTCGATTTGTATTCGCTACTAGACATTGTTCGTCGCCACCTTCGTCGCACGAACAAACACAGCAACCGTACTCAAATTGTGAAGCCCAACTGCTGCAACCCCAAATTTCAGCAACAACAAAAATACAGTTTTCTTCGTTTAGCTCGCGCACCACATCTGTGATACACACGTACAATTAGCTGCACATCTTTATCGTTCTTCTTCATCTTCAACTTATGAACGCACCAGCTACTCCGGAAATTTTGCTCTTCATCTTCACTTCCATCCGGCCAAAAAACAAGAAGACTAAAATTATATATCAACCCACAACAACAACTCAATTCACCCAAATCTCCCCTATTCGTTGCACAAAACGAACACCAGCAGTAACAGAACTTCAGGATTGAAATTTCTTCTTCTTTTTCATTCAGTTGTTCGTCCAACATTAGAAGATCACACTAGAAAATTAAATCACCACATTTCAGATTTCTTTGTTCTGTTTCTATAACCCAATCCCAGAATTTTAGAATCAAATTACAACCAAAACCCACATAATAAACGCACCACCAGATTTCATATTCGGATTCCTTCTTCATTCTTTGCTTCATCTTCTTCATCAAGAACCCCCAGATTGTAGCTCATCTTCGTTGCTTCAAAACCCAAAACACCCCAACACACTTTTCCTCTCCGTTGAACACGGCAGCAGCAGCAACACACTCCCAATCTCACTATCGTGCCTCTTCCTTCCTTTGTTTGATTCATCACGGCCCTCTTCTTCTTTGTTTGCACCAGCTGATTTTTCCCCTTCCTCTGTTTTCTCTTCCTCACCTCATGATAGCTGCACCTACCTCATTCCCCTGTTCGTGCACCAACAACAACACCGAGCAGCAGCCTCCCTTCTCGGTTCTTCTCAACGTCCCTGAGTTATTCTTCTTCACGGTTGGATTGCAGCACCAGCAGAAATTTCTTCTTCTTCTTTGCATGATCGTCACACAGAGATCTAGAAACTCCAAATTCCGTTTGCTGTTCGCCCAAATCACGAACGCACCAATTTCCTCTTCGTTCGGCAGCAGGGGACGGCAGCAGCAGTAACAGCTACAGACCCCTATTTTCCTTCCTCAATTGTCTTCTTCTTCTTGCAGCTGCAGCAGTAACCTTATTCATGAACCCAGCAAGCAAAATCCCCCTTCGTTTTTCACCCATCAACGACAGCAGAAACAAACAAAGCAACGTTGCTCTGCTTTCGTTCTTCCGTTCGTGATGCTCAACTACCCCAAATCACACCTCACCAACAACATCAACCAAAATCTCACCTTCAGTTCTTCTTTTCTCCCATTTGAAACACAGCACCACACATCTCACGGTTCATCACTCTCCTTCTTTAATCGTCCAGCTGAAACCAGAAATTTCTGGATTCAGCGCCGTTTTTTTTTTTCTTTCTTTTTTTTTTTTTGCTTATTTTTGTAAAACCAAGCATGAATTCCTTTTTTTTCAATTCATTTATTTTTACTATTATAAATTTTTTTCCGATCAATTTAAATTTTCATTCTAATATCAATTTCAATATTAAAATTAATTCCACTAAGATAACAGCTTAAATCAATCAATATTAATTAATTAATTTTTTTTCAAATAATTTATTTTCATTTTTGTCTCACTTGCGTCGTCGTGTTTTCGATTTAAAATTATTCACATCTTTGCGCTTTCGTTCTCGAACCACTTGCGTTATCGCGCTCACGCCTTCGTGCTTGCATGAGTAAGCTATAAAATAATTTATTTTCTAAAATATAAATTTTTTTTAATGGAACCTACCTCTAACTTGTTATTTATTATTATTATTATTATTTTCAAGTATTTATATTTTGCAAATCTCATAATAATAATATTATTATTATTTATTATTTTATTTTAATTTCTCATTTTCTTACAAAATAATATTTTATTCTATGTTTGCTCACGACGTGGCGCACTCGCAAAATTTCGGCGTGTTACATTGTTAGCTACCGGGTTTTCACCATTTGTACCCAATTCTGAGAGTAACCTCTAATACTTCTCTTTTTGAGACCTCTGCTATTATTACTACTATCACCACTCTGATCTGGCTTGTGTTTACTCTTTCCCCAGCAAACTTAACTGCGGAGTTCTGATGGGATCCAGTGTTTTAGTGCTGGTATGATTGCACCCTTTATTTCCTTATTCTAATTTATCGATAGGCAACTAACAGAATCTAAGTTCCTTGGTCTGCATCCTTTTCTTCACCGCTCATTTGTCTTGGCCTATTCTATCGAGATTGTTGCCTTGTTATTGATGATGCTTCTCTTTGGGTCTCCAACAATCTGCTCTGACGGTGTCCTCTTATGCTTGACTTTTCTGCTTGTTCCTGTTCTAAGTCATTCTCACTCGTCTTCCACCCATTATATGTCATTAACGTCATCCTTCTAGATCCAGTTACTCCCATAGCCTTCAGATGCTGATTCATTTATATGGACCACCTTTCTACTGAAAAGGGATCAGTCACGCCTTAAAACGTACCTAGGTTTCAATTTCTGGAATTCATTCAACAATTTCCACTGTTTCTTGTTATAATTGACTGATCTACTCCATGGCACCGTACCTGTAGGCCTATCTATCTGATGAGTTTGAAGTTGTAGCCGCATCTGAGGCTCTAGTTGCACTGGTGACTGTACTTATGTTTAAGTAGGTACCGACAACTGTGGTAATGCCAATGACTGTAGAGTTTACACCACTTGTTTACAAGTTCTGGAGTAATCTCCAATCTCACTCTCTGAAAAATCCCTGTTATCAATTCCAAGATTTCTAAAATCTCTCAGGTCCTTGCCATCCTCAACGTGCTCTCACCACCCAATACAGGCTCATTTCTCACCTCTTGACATGAACAACAAGTCAAGAATTTAACTCAGCATTCCATGATCCTTTCATGCTAAGTTGAAGGACAATGTTTATTTTATATGTATACATCTATATTTTATGTTTCCTTCTGGTACCCTACTTATCCTATTGACCACTACTTTCTATACACCCATGCTATCTCGCGTTTCTCGTGCTAGGGTGACTCTAGGTGCATAGTCTCTAAGTTTTCGATTTGTCTGGGTTGTCTAGGGGTTTGTGCTTCTAAGTTGGCCGTATTTTGTTTGTTTCTGGGTACAGGAATTTGGGTTATAATACTTAAATAATGAAACTACATATATAATATCAAACAATCATACAACAAACAAACAACCAATGCACGCTAGCATAATGTAATCCCAAAGCTTCCATCTGTGCTTCTAGGTCCGTGTGCCCCATCCCACACTCGTCCTTCCACACAGACTTTCGCCCAGAATTACATTATACCCAAACAATGGCGCAAGTGTCTCGATGTCCGCAAATGCCACGTCCCACTATGTTGATCAGGCACACTGCAACATGTACATCCGCAGACTTACTCTAAGGCTGACACAAGCCCCACCATACTGTATCGTCCCATCCCAGTACAATATAGCGCGTACAAGTTCAGCCAAAGAAATTGATCACTCACCAAACATGGTCCGTCATTCTCTGAGTCCAGGATTCCTCTGTACCCCCGAATCCCTATGCACCCCATCCTACATAGAGACCAGAGGTACAGGCTCCTCCCAAACTCGGGTCCTGACCAAACAAGTATGCGTTCAAACATGTTATCAGTCTCTAACCTATGTCCTAAAAGTTTTTACTTTATCTCTGATCTACTGTGCTTTCTAGACAGCACTCAGTCTCTACCTAGACCTAGGGTCTCATTACTTCACTTGGCCTAATATCCTTCAGTAGGATTGCCAAGTTTGACTCCATAAGACTTCTATATGACACCATCACCTCGAATCACACCTATGATTGTAATTCAAGCGCGTTGGCATCACCCTAGTCTTTTCCTAGACTTCTAGCCACTTAACATCCATTTCTATCCAATTTTATACAATTATTTGTCGTGATACCATCCATTTCGAGTACTATCACCATGGTCGTTCTGAATGATAATAAAACCTTCTAGGGACCTCTAATCAACATAAAGGTAACCCCTCGGGTACGTACTTCCGTAGAAGAAGATCTAACCAGATCAGTCCTTTAGGGACCTTTACCCTAAAAGCAGGTCAACTATTAGTAATCATTATCTCTTCTTGGGTCGCATCAATAATAGTACTCAATGATGTTGGCATCACTTACTTTCCTCTAGACTTCTACCCATGCTACCCTTTTTCAAAATGATATTCAAGAAAATTCATTTTTCGATGAAAGCAAATATGATAAAATTCATTTTCAGTGAAAATCAGATTCAGTGAAATCTCCATTTCAGTGAAAATCATATCCGGTGAACTCAAATCTAGCCCAGTGTATCATAATACTGAGCTCTGATACCATATTTGTAACACCCGAATTTTCAACCGGACCTCCGTTCACGTGTTACCTCACATGCAGATCGTCGTCCGATGAAAATCGAAATGCTACCTAAAAGTTTCGTTCTGTCCAAATCTTTTTCTTCAAAATTAACTTCATAATAAATTTGTTCTTAAGTTAATATCTAAGTAATTGTTTATCAAAATAAAACATCAAAAGGACTCCTCAAAATGCTCATTGGATTAATTGATACAAATCATCGATGATGCAGCGGAAATACTTTGAAATTACTCATTCAGCCCAAAATCGTTAAACAAAGAAAGTCATTGAACATAAAACAACCAAGTTAAACCAATGTAGATACTATGAAAACAATTCAGTAAAGTAAATACAACATGACCTCCAAGTCACCTATCCCGGACGATCTCCCCTCGAGGTGTCTAATCAGAGTGCGAGTCTTTCAACGTAAGTCAACATACTCTACACCCAAGTGTACCTAAAAAATAAAGTGGGAATGAGTTCAAAAGCCCAGTGGATCGATCGTACACATCACATGCATTATACAGACCCAATCTGAAACATTACAAGCATTTTCAAACATTAGGCGTTTCACACATTTCACTCTAAGACCAGAAGAGGGTTGAGATGCCTCTCAGTATTCCCTGTGATCCAAACAAATCTCAGAGGGTTCCAATGACCGTCTAAAATCAGTCACTCATCACTATCACAGCCTAAGAGAGAGTACTTATTGCGACTCGTACCGTCTCCCAAAGGCTTCGAGCTGTCATAGTCAGCTCCAGATAGGAATACCTACGATTCGCCTTGTGGCTCGACAATCTCAAGTAGTGACATATAGGATATGCCACCTCGATCCGCTTCAGGCTCATCAATCGTACCGGTACGTGGATTCTTAATAAACCATCATCTTATTTTAGTTTTACAAACAATTTCATTCATGCCAACCATCACGCATATCATTGAAAATAAATTAAATAATGCAAGCTATTCACATGAGTAAATAATGCAATCTAAATGCATGATTTTCTATTAATGCATGCTATAAATAAACAAGGCACAATTTAAATAAATCATCACGCCATCATCTAAGCACGCCAAACTAGTTCAATCAATTTTACAACAAAATTCTAATAGTCCTAGAACTATTCAAATAGATGCTTGGAATCTTATATCCGTATAATACAAATGAGCAAAGAAGTCACGCCCACCTGATTTCGCCGATCTTCAGGGCTCTTTGCTTTCCTTCGACATCCTCGATACTCAAAATCTATAATCTGAAATTCAACAGTTAATGAGATTCACTAATTTCCTAGTTCAAATTAAATCTTATTCAAATTATTCTTAGACTTAATTACTTCCTAAAATAATTACGTATTCTCAAAATCAATTTCAACAGGTTTTGGATCATTGTTCAATTTTTTTTTTCATTTAACTTTGGTCCTAGAATTTTAAAAACAAGTTTTCAAATTTTTTTTTTCAATAATTACTAAATTTTTAATCCACCAATATTTAATGTCATTTCTTAGACCAACATCACTTTTCATTATATGCATAAATATTTTTCGATCATCAATTTATTCTAACTTTTGAATCACTACTTTCACCAATCAATAGTATACTCCAATGCTACACTTCATCACATACTTTAATTAATTAATTTTTTTTTCCTACTCGCAAAGTGGCATGATTACACGGTTCCGGGGTGTTACATGAATCTATTATGAGGCATGAGGTATTAAAAAATAGAAAGTCAAGTGTGTGTCACTTGTAAAGTAACACCGGCCCGACCCGCCAAATGGTTAAGTCCACTATCAAAGAATGGTGGGTATGTCCAAAACTCAAAGAATGTGGGGGTTGGGGTGTTACAAAGGTGGTATCAGAGCTTAACTATTAGATATGTTGGGCTAAAATTAGAAAGTCAATCATTAGTTGTTTGACGAAAATTAGAAACCTAAATTATGGTTTTACATTGAATTAAAATTTTAGTGCCCTACCTTCTATTTTTGAAAACTGTTTTAGAAAGTGTTTTCAAAAAGAAAAAATATATTTTGAAATGTTTTGTTTGGATACAAAGACTACAAGTTGAGTTGATAGTGGGTAAGCCTTGTCCTGTGTAAAGCTAAACATTGAAAGGGAGGTGGGTTATCCCGCCCTAGAAAATGCGGTTGCTAACTAGACTTCGGTCTCGCCGCCCGATCTGGAGGTTGTCCCACCAGCTTATACAAGTAGTCTAAGTTGAAGAACACTCTTATTTTCTATAAAAGAAAACTAGAAGGTGGAAAATTAGGGCAAGAAAGTGAATAGAAGTCGAAAAGATGCCCAATAAGGTATCTTGACTAGACAGAGGTTGTGAGTCAACCAGATTGAACCCTAGATCCAGAGAAAGACCCTAGTTAGGAACGTGGTGTAGCCACGGGTCGCACAGTGGATCAAAAGCATAAATCTCTAGGGCATAGGCTAGAGACGAGAACTTGTGTGAAAATAGAAAATTGTTTAATTAGGACATGAGACTAGGAAGCTTCTGTATCTTTCGGTTTCTATATAGTATGGGATGCATAGAAATTCGTGGGTATGGAGGAATCCTAGACTTAGAGAATGATGGACCATGTGTGGTGAATGATGGGTAACTCTGGCAGAACGGGTTTCTCTATGCTCGCTGGTATGGGACGGTGGAGTATAGTGGGCTCGGGAACCTTAGTTATCGAGACATTTGCGAAATTGTTTGGGAGCAGCTCTATTCTGGGTGAAAACCTAAGTGGAAGGGGTAGAATGGTATGGGACACTTAAACCCGAAAGCTTAGGTGGAAGCTTGGAACCTTGCTGTGCTAGTGTGATTGTGTGATTGTGTGATATGCATGATGTAATGTTTATTAGCTTTGAGACCAAATCCTTTACCCATGCATGAAAAGAACCTAGAAGAAAAGCCTTTAGGCCACTAAACAAATTGAGAACCTAGAGACATGAATCTAGAGCCATGATAGTACGAACACCTAACAAGGCAAATACTAACAAGGTGTTAAATTTGTAGACAATGGCCAGAGCAAGAAGGTATGCTACTCGATCCACCACATCTAATGAGGCCGAACAACGGGAACAGGAACTGCCTATTGGAATGGAGGTGCGGATGGAGGCCATAATGAATGAGATGTCACAGAGAGTGTTGGGTCAACTACTGAAGGCACTTCCACGGATAATCCCTCAGGTGGCACCACAGCCTCAAGTACATGAACCTATTCAGGTTCAACAGCCAGCACCTGTGGCCCAAAATCCCGAACTTCAGAGGGCTCAGGAGGGATTGGAGGACGAGAAACAGAGGAAGATGCTGATAGAGCTATAGAAGCTCCATCCCCCTTCATTTGATGGTACCACAGACTGCATCTCGGCAGACCACTGGTATCAAGAGATGGAGGAAACTCTCAATGTGTTGAAGGTAACTGGGTCACGACGGGTGGCACTGGCCACACACCACTTCAAAGGACCAGCCAGGAGTTGGTGGCGAATGATGAAGATGGACCCTAATACGGATGTTGATGCCATGAGTTGGGAAAACTTCACAGAAATCTTCT
>JAJIYU010005711.1:0-21827 GCA_030144865.1 Tinospora cordifolia
AGACCACTGGCCTATCCAGTTGGATACACAATCCAGGAGATGGGGTCCAATTCCCTTCAGATTCGAGCATACTTGGATGGAAAGGAAGGATTTCTGCAGCAACTTAAGAGGTTGGTGGCACAAATTGGCAGAAGGGAAATGAAAGGGGTATAGATTCATGCAGAAATTAAAGTAGCTGAAGTTAGAATTAAGAACTTGGAGCGAAACTTCAGAACCGGAGAAGATCAAATGATGAAGGAGTTGCATCAAAGCATTCAGGAGATAGACCGCAGAGCAGAGCGAGGACTTACTCAGCAGGGGGATGAGACCTTAAGGGCTGAAATTATCCAGAAGATTAACACCATTGAAAATAGAGTTGAAAGGGAGGCTAGACAGAAAGCTAGAGTGAAGTGGGCAAGGGAAGGGGACGCTAACTCGAGATTCTTTCACAGACTTCTCACAATTCGAAGGGAAAGGGCTTTTATTTCTAGCATTAAGGATGAAAATGGAGTGTTGTTGGAAGAGGAGAGAGACATCCAACACCATATCATCTCTTACTATAATAAAATTTTTGCTGACGATAATAGAGCCAAGTGGGCTATAGACGGGATAGATTGGAATCCCATAATAGAGGGTCAGAAGGTGTGGCTGGAGAAACCGTTCGAGGAGGAGGAAGTGAAGGAGGCCGTGTTTAGTTGTGAAGGAGAAAAAGCCCTCGGCCCAGATGGCTTTACCATGCTTTTCTATCAAAAGAACTGGGATCTTTTGAAGACAAAAATCATACAAACGCTGCAAGAGTTCCACTCTACAGGATTTGTCAACAAATGTGTTAATGAAACATATATCCAATTAATTCCAAAAAGGGCCTGTCCAGAGAAGATGGAAGACTACGGCCCGTCAGTCTGGTCACTAGCCTCTATAAAATCATTGCCTGAATTCTAGCAAGGAGGCTAAGGGAGGTGATTCAAGTTACAGTAGCAGAAAACTAGCTGGGTTTTGTCAATCAAAGACATATTTTTGACGCCATTTTGACGGCCAATGAGGCAGTGGAGGATTACAGAGTCCGGAAAAAAGAAGGGCTGGTGGTCAAAATTGATTTCTCCAAGGCCTATGACTCGGTCAGATGGAAGTATCTCATCTATGTTTTGAAGAGGAAAGGTTTCGGAGAAAGGTGGTGTAAGTGGATATACGGATGCATCTCTAAAGTCTCGTACTCCATTTTCATTAACGGCCGGTCGAAGGGGAAGATCATTGCAGAGAGACGCCTCAGACAAGGATGTCCCCTCTCCCCTTTCCTGTACATTCTCGTAGCTGACAGCCTTCATGGCATCCTGGAAAGGGCTAGACAATTTGGTTTTCAAGGATTTGAGGTAGGCCAACAAAAGATCTATCTCTCCCATTTATTCTACGCAGATGATGCCTTCTTCTTCTTGGATAACAGTCCGAAAACTTGGGAAATGCTACTTCGGGCCCTTGAAAGTTTCTCTCTGGTTTCTGGTCTGCGTATCAACTTCTACAAAAGCCAGATGGCAGGTGTTAATATCAAGGAGGCAGATATGGTTGTTGCTCAAAAAATGCTAGGCATTCCTGTCGCCATTTGGCCTATGAAGTATTTAGGTCTGCCCTTGGGGGGAAATCCAAGGCGGATCTCATTTTGGGAGCCGGTTCTACACACTGTTAACAAAAGGATTGAAGGTTGGAAATGCAGTTACCTTTCAAGAGGCGGCCGATTATTACTGATCAAAGCAGTTCTAGAGGCTCTTCCGATGTACTACATGTCAATTTTTCAGATGCCATCAATGGTCCAGCAAGAGATCGATAAGAACATCAGGCGATTCTTTTGGAAGGCCGAAGGGGCTGAGAAGGCTCAAATGCTTGTCAGATGGCAGCTGGTTTGCAAGCCCACGGAGGATGGGTGTTTGGGAGTAGCCCACCTTATGACAAGGAATAATGCTCTTGCTTCTAAATGGCTTTGGAGATTTTCCAAGGAGCACAATCAGCTGTGGAGAAAAATCATTGCCAGCATACACGAATGCTCCCAGAACGGAATGATCGTAGGTGTCAATACTACGGTGACATACAGATCCCCATGGAAATTTATACATTCTCTTTATGCTAAGTTTAGCTCTCACACTCAATGGAGGGTTGGAGACGGGAAGAGCATTAGATTTTGGGAGGACGCGTGGTGCTCCACTCTCCCTTTTAAAGAAGAATTTCCAAGACTGTACAAAATTTCTCAAGATTCAGCAGCTTACTTGTCTCAAATGTGGAGGTGTTCCGAGGCTAATATCAGTAGTGGGGAGTGGAATCTGGATTTTCGAAGGCACCTCAAGGATGAGGAAATAGAGGATTTGGCTAATCTTCTTTCCAGCCTTAAATTTGTGCGTCTCAGTGATCATCCTGATACGTGGAAGTGGAACAAGGACAAGTCTGGGTCTTTTACTATTGGCTCTTGCTACAGTGCTTTCTTAGCAGAGGATATGCAGACCACCGAGGCTCATTTGGCCTCAATCTGGAAAGTCAAGATGCCGACAAAATACATAATCTTGGCTTGGCTGATTATGCAAGGAAAACTCAATTGCACTACCCAGATTCAGAAGAAACTCCCTTCTTATTACTTATTTCCTTCCTCCTGCTGTCTTTGCAGGGCTGCTGAGGATGATGCCCGTCACATTTTTGGGGACTACAAGGTTTTAACGGCAGTTTGGAGACATTGGCAGCAGGAATTATCAGTGATGCCCTGCCCCCCTGATAGTACGAATGTGCATGTATGGACGGTAGATCGGTTGTATCACCTGCGAAGCTACTGGTTGATGATCATTTTTGCTATTTGGGCTACTGTGTGGGAGGCGAGGAATGGTTGTATTTTTAAGAATTCTGATATTAATGTAATTAAAATAGCAGAGAGATCCCACATTCTGTTTGCAACGTGGGTCTCCTCTAGCAAGTTAGGTTTAGGATACTCTTTCAGTGAGTGGGTGACGCAGTGGGCGTCTATTTTGTATTCAAGATAGCATCGCTCTTGGGTTGTGTAGGGCCTTCCTTTTCTGCAGTTGTATCCTCTTGTCATTGGACAGCTCGTCCAAATTAATATAATATGTTTATTTTCAAAAAAAAAGTATAAATATAATGGTTTCTAATGTTTATTTTGACATTAACAATGTTTATTGCACATTGTGTATATTAATTTAAAATTGTTATAAAAAAGAAGAAAAACTTATAATCAAACCATAATGGTCTTGCAAACATAAACCCTAGTTCAATTGATTCTTGACTAGCTAATCATTACGAGCGCAAGAATATTCTATCTTCTCTGTCGATTTTAATAGATCAAGGAACAAAAATTCGACTTCGTCTCAAATTTTGACATTTGAAAATTAGAATTAATTCGAACAGTTCGAGAAATTCGAAAGAATTTTTCTAAAAGTTTAACAACATAGAAAAATTCAAAAAAATATTATATAATGTTAAATTATGTGCAATTTCTATTAAAATGTCGAAAACAAATATAATAAATACATTATACATATAAAAGTATACATATAATGGTTTTGAATATATATATGTTAACATTAATAATACATAATGCACATCATACATGTCAACTTAAAACTATTAGAAAAAAGGAAAAAAAACAAAAAGAAATATATCATCAAAGTCTAATGTAAACCCTGATTTTCATTTATCGTTCTTCTCTTAGGCTTTTTGCTTATTTTTCACTTCTCTCTCTTCTCTCTGTCATTTCTTCTTTAGGCTACAGCTCATGTTTCTTTCTCTTAGATAGTCACTCGCTAGTTACACATATCTCTCCTTAAATTTTCTTCATTTATAGAGAATGATTTTTTGTATAATCTTTATAATTATAAGATGAATCTTTATGCATTACATAAATTTTTTCATAAAAAATGCTTTTTTTTACGACTTTTATACATTTTTTCTGTAAAATTCTTTAAAACTTCGATTTTAAGTGAACTTCGTCATTTTTTTTGAAGGTTTCGACGAAATTTTGTAATTTTATAATTATAAGTAAATTTCGTTTCGATTGTTCAAATTACCTAATTAATTCGGCTAATTTTGAAGAAATTCGTCTAATTTTTATACCATGTAATAGATGTCATTTGTTTCTCGTTCTTCTCTTAATGTCTCTCCTCTTAAACTCTCAACTTATTTTTTTCTCTTTCTTCTCTCTATTATTTCTCATCGACGCTACAACTCGTTCTAATTTCTTTTGGATTGCTACTTGCCAATTGCAAATATCTCATTTTCATTCTTCTTCATTTATAAAGAGATTTTTTTTAACAATCTGTATGCCTAAATAGATTTTTTCATAAAAAAAGGTCATTTTTTTATAACTTTTATGCATTTATTTTTTTGTAGAAATAGTAGAAACTTCGATTTTAGGTAAATTTCGTTAATTTTTTCGAAGATTTTGACGAAATTTTGTAATTTTACAATTATCTATAACTTGCGTTTCGATTGTCTAAATTATCTAATTAATTCGACTAATTTTCATACCATGACTGTATACTCAATGATACGACACTTTGAATCAACTATGGCCTTCATTTTGGATCCAAGCACGTGAGACATGTGACTCCAAATTAGATAGAATTGTATCACACACCTGCAGTTGATGTTCTTTTGAGGCGACGTGTGGATTGAGTGTCGAACCTGAGTAACCAAGGTGGGTCTCGAACATAAATTGGTCGGAAAGCAGTCATTTTGGTAGCTGAAGATGATATTATATAATTACTTCGAAGCATCGATTGATTTCCATTGATTAACCTTCAGATTGTGGATGGTACGATGTGCTATGACTAAGTTTAGCGCTATGTAAGCAGGATGATTTTTTCCAAATATGGCTTAGGACTTGGGAAAATTCTATTCCTTTGGAAAAGAATAATGCATGCATCCCTTGTAAACAAACAATTTCTCAAATCTACACGGATGCAACTTGCTAGTTTGGGCAAATGATCTTTGTTGAATGATCAACAACCACCAAAATGGAGTTGTATCCTTCTAGTTTGGGCAAATCTTCAATAAAATCTATTCTAATATCTTCCCAAATTTATCGTGGTATTGGAATATGGTTGTAAAAACTAGCAATAAAATCTATTATGATATCTTTCCAAATTTGTCGTGGTATTGGTATAGGTTGTAAAAGACCAACAGACAACAATGCTTGATACTTGTGTTGCTGATAAGTCTCACATTGTGGTATAAAATCTTTCATATTTGACTTCAATACTGGTCCAATAGACATCTTGAACTATCCTTTTATATCTAGTTAGAAATCCGAAGTGTCCACCCATGACACTGTTGTGATACACATGAAGGACCATAATTGGAGAGGAAGTTTTAGACAAGACTTTGTGCCCCTTATAGAACAAATGCTCGTGCGACAAGGAGTATTTTGGCCGCAACAAAGGGTCTTGCTGCAGATCATTTTGAATGTGCTATAGATGCTGACCCACCTTGTTTTCAGCTCTAATTTTGATGATGTCCAGTAAGCTTGTGGTTGTAATGGATGCCATCAGAGGCTCAACAGGTTTGAGCAGACGTGAGACAACATTTGCTGCGGAATTGGTGATGTTCGACTTGAATTGAATTTCAAAATCATACCTAAGAATCTTTAAAAAACACTTTGTTATTCTGGAATAATTATTCATTGCTGTTGGGGTTGCTTTAAGCTATGTTGATTTGCATGAATAATGAAGTGCCTTCCTATCAAATAAGGGTTGTTTTATGCTATGTTGGTTTGCATGAATAATGAAGTGCCTTCCTGGCAAATAATGATGCTATTCCTGTATTGCCTAGACTATTGCCATTAACTATTGCTCGTACACCAGGTTCAAACTATTCCACATGGATAATGCTTAACAATAATACACAATTTGCCTCCTACATTGCAGAAAACTACCCTAGTACCATGGCTTGAAGCATTAGTTTCCACCACAAATGGCTGATGCAAATTTGGTAAGGCAAGTGCAAGTAATGAAGTCGTAGCTTTCTTCGACTATTGAAATGCTAGTTAGGCCTTGTCATATGAGTGGAAGGCATCCTTCTTTACTATTTGTGTTAATGGTTGAGCAATGAACTATATTCCTTTAGGTGGCAGTATTTCATAAGGCCTAAGCTTGGAGTTCTCGTGCAATGGTAGGGGAGGGTCTCATTAGCCTGGCCTCTATTTTTCTGTGATCAGCTACAACGCCATGGGCCAAGACCTAGTGGCCAAGATACTTGATGTGTAGCTACTCAACTCGCATTTCTTAGCATTGATGCGTAGGTGATTAGCCTCCATCATAGTGAATACTTGCTATAAGTGGGGTTCATGGGCTACTTAAATGGAGTTGTAAATAAAAATATCCTAAAAAAATTAACTTAAATTTGCATAAAAAATTACACAATGTCCTATTCACCAACGATTGGAAGGTTGTTGATACATTGGTGAGACCAATTGACATCACTAAAAAGTCATAATGTCCTTCATGCATATGAAACACAATTTTGGGTGCATCTTTCATCTTCACGCGAATTTGATGATAGCTTGACCTCAAATCCAACTTGGAGAAAATTGTTGCTCTGTGTAATTAATCTAAGAGCTCATATATCGTTGGGAAAGGAAAATGATTAGGATTGGTCACCTTGTTCAAAGCATGATAATCCTGGCAAAATGGCCAACTCACATCTTTTTTCTTAACTAGCAAAATTGAGCTCTAGAATAGGCTCGTGTTTGGTGGTGTGATGCCCACTGCAGACATATCCCTCAAAATAGCCTCGATGTCATATTTTTGAAATTGTGGATTCCTATACAAATTTACATTCACTGGGCAACTGCCCCGTTACGAGTATTTAGCATGATTAAATACCTGTTGGCAAGGAACGAAAATTCGACTTCGCGCCAAACTTCAACTTTAGAAAACTAGAATTAATTCGAAGAGTTCGAGAAATTTGAAAGAATTTTTGTAAAAATTTACCAAGTTAAAATTTTTTAAAAAAAATACTATGTAATTGTTAAAATATGGACAATTTCTATTAAAAATATAAAAAACAAACATAATAAATATATTTTACATATAATGGTTTCGAACATGTATTTTAACATTAACAATTTTTTATGCACATCGCACGTGTTAACATAAAATTGTTAGAGAAGAGAAAACAAACAAAGAAAAGTTTATTGTTAAATCTTAATGGTCTTGCAAACATAAACCTTAGCTTTCCTTTATCTTTCTTCTCTCAATGTCTCTCCTCTGAGGCTTTTAGTTACAGTTTGTTCTCTCTCTATTGTCTCTTCTTTCAAGTTACAGTTTGTTCCTCTTTCTCTTGGGTAGCTACTCGCTAGTTATGCATATCTCGCCTTAAATCTTTTTCTTTTATAGAGAATGATTTTTTTTTATACAATCGTTATAATTATAGTGAAGAAGCTTTGTACATTACATAATTTTTTTCATTAAAAAAGCTCTTTTTCATAGCTTTTATACAATTTTTTTCTACAAAAATATTTAAAACTTCGATTTTAAGTGAACTTCATCAATTTTTCGAAGATTTCAACGAAATTTTGTGATTTTATTATTACAGGCGAACTTCGCTTCGATTGTCTAAATTACCTAATTAATTCAGCTAATTTCGACGAACTTCGACTAATTTTCATACCATGTGTGTTGGCAATTGAATTGATAACCTGTCTAGCTATAATGAATTCGGTTAATTGAGATAGTCATATCCTCAAAAGTGAGCATCGAAAAAAGCTCCACCCATTGTGCCTTGCACCTAGTGTTATATCTCCTTAGGCATTGTTTTCGATGAAACAGTACACAAGCTAGAATCAACTCACAGCATTACTGCGGAATCCACATATGGATTCACATCACCATTTAAGCCAATCCACTTCCATAACCCGCAGTGAATGCAACGAGTTGATGCAGAGACTGAGATTTGTGTTTCCCAATTGCAATTGCAAGAAATTTTCTATAGTGGTTACCACTTGCATCTCCAACATGATCCCTTGGCATATTTTGCGGCCATGAATTGTCAATGCAGTCCTTATCACCACGTCATAGTTTGCCATCGTTTGTAAGGGTAAATGGAGTTCCACAACAATTTCCTCGGCAGCATATGGGTGGTGTCTCTATCAGTCAACGCTGTCACCACTCTCAACCTAGAGCTCCCTTCGTTTTTATCATTCTTGTAGTTGTCAATCCTAGCTAGATTTATGCAAGAGTTTTACAACATCAGTGAGAGGGGATGGTTTGTTGGCACTGGCTGTTGGATTTGGAGATGATACACATTCTTCTTCTTCGTTGTCACCTTTCTCCTCTGGTTCACCTTCATTCACCATCAAAATCTTGAAGTCATGTGTGCATCTATGGTTAGGACTAGAACATACATCACATTTGAAGCACAAACCCTAGGCTCTTCAATTTTGCACCCCTCCAACCATCATGGTAAGATTCTTCTTCTTACTATCATCGCTTGTCATTGAAGGGGAGTTGGCATTCTAGATCTCTAATTGCGTTGGCTGTAAGCTCTTCGCCTTCACAGTTGTATGATTAGGTTAAGGGTCTTCTTTTGGAACAGTGTACATCGTTGGATCTGATAATCAGGTTTTTATCATATATAATTTGCGAGGTGTCCATTATTACATCCAACCCCACTGGTTTGGCCACACGTAGCTCTGCTTTGATATTTGGTCCCCCTTGATTAAAATACTTTACAAAACCAATTTCGGGAGATTGAACATGGGAGCTGACGTTTGTGCAGAATTTCTTTGATATGCTGCAATTATACCAATTTGTTGGTTGTACAAAACTTGTTCGCATGAACTTCCATTTTGCATCAATCCAAATCATGGGAGAATTTGTTGTCTAAGCTCCAACCATCCTGTGAGTAGTGTATGTGCATCTGACCATCTAAACCATGTGAGAGCTTCTCCTTTGAAGCTACCTCATGCACGCTTCAGTTGGATTGAGCTTCTTCTTGCTTTGATGCAAACAAGAAATCTGGTGAAACAGTTATGTTCCTCCACAGGATCCCCTTCATTAATCCCATCTTGCCCTTTGACATGGTTTGAGACAAAATTTGGGCAGTTTGCTTTGTTTCTTCCATCAACTGTAATATTTTCTATATGTTTTGTGTCAGTAACTCAACTGTCTGCTTCAATTCTGCAGCGTCATTCTTCATGCCTTCTATCTCCCTGTCCATCGTCTCCATGCAGCTATCACTTACTTTTTGTGGCATTGAATGAGAATTAGATTCAATTTTGGATTGGATTGGTCTCTGATATCAAATATGATAGAAACAAACACCTAAAGAAGAGAAAATTCCAGCCAAGAGAAGGAAAATTGCTCAGATCTGATTTTGTGTCTCCAAATCTCTTCACGAACGGCCACCCCATTGCAATACCTGTTTTATATCAATACAATTTCTCCTCGTGACAGAGAATTGAAACACTAACAAATGAACTTTTATTTCGAACTCTATGATCAGCTGCTACCACCATATCCTTGCTAATCATTCGCTACCTGTCCATCCTTTGTCACTTTCCGCCACCTCCTTGATTTCCAAGATGTCTGCCTGGGGAACACAATATCACCAGCATAGTAGAATTTCTTCTTCATATATATGTTAAAAGTTTGTTGATAAATGTTGATTTTTAAATTTTCACTAGGTACAAATTTGATGATGAAAGGGTGACAAAGGAAGACATGAAGAGAGCATTAGAGGAGCAGTATGGTGGAGAAGAAGAGGTTGTGCTTTAAAATCAATAAATATGGCTTCCTTTAAATTGTTATCTTTTATTATATTGGCATTTTAACAAATGTTTCCTTCTGCTTTTCTCTACCAGTTACCACAGACAAATCCTGGCTTCAATAATACTCCCTTTAAATTTACAAAATATTCAAACGCATACATGCTTGTGTATATACGTGAAAGTGACAAAGACAAAATAATTTGTAATGTAGATGAAAAGGACATTGCAGAACATCTTCGGGTAATGTGCCTGTCATACAGTGGTTGAAAATGTTTTTTTATTTTATATTTTTTATGTGGCTATTGAAACAATTTTGCAGATGAGACTGAAAAAAGAGCAAGAAGAAAAGGAGCAGAAGAGAAAGGATAAAGCACAGGCTCATCTTTATACTATTATAAAGGTTGTTTTTAAACCACACATTTTTTTTTCTAAAATTTTTCTTTATTTAATTTACCTGTTGTTACCAAGAAAGATAGGCAGAGCACTGTTTATTGATTTTGATCATTTACTATAGGTTGCCCGAAATGAAGATCTTTTTGAGCAGATTGGAAGAGATATATATTTTGATCTTGTTGATCATGACAAAGTTCGAAGTTTTAGAATCCAAAAACAGATGCCTTTCAACATCTTCAAGGTATTTACCTGATATTGCATGTGATTCGAGAATGTTTGATATAATATTAGTGCTGTAGACTGTTGAACAATTCAAGCATCTGGAAACTTTATTGTGGATTGGTTTCATTAAATTGAAATGCATTGAATTTAAGTATATGTTAATTGCTTGTTGGTTTCATGGTTAAAAAATTGGACGAATTTCGTCGAAATTAGTAGACTTAATTAGGTAATTTGGACAATCGAAATGAAGTTCACTTGGATTTATTAAATTACAGAATTTCGTCGAAATCTTTGAAAAAATAGGCGAAGTTTACTTAAAATTGAAGTTTTGAAGATTTTTGTGAAAAAATGTATAAAAGTCGTGAAAAAGAGTATTTTTTATGAAAGAATTTATGTAGTGCACAAAGGTTCTTCTATATAATTATAAAGATTATATAAAAAATCATTTTCTATAAATGAAGAAGATATAAAAGATTTAAGGTAAGAAGTAAAACTGACGAGTAGCTATCTAAGAGAAAGAAGCATGAGTTGTAGTTTGAAGAAGAGATGATAGAGAGAAGAGAGAGAAGTGAAAAATAATCTAGAAGCCTAAGAGAAGAACGATAAATAAAAATTATGGTTTATATTAGAGTTTGACAATAAATTTTTTTTTTGTTTTTTTTAATAGTTTTAAGTTAACATGCGTGATGTGCATTAAGCATTATTAATGTTAAAATATATGTATTCGAAACCATTATATGTATAATGTATTTATTATGTTTGTTTTCGACATTTTTAATAGAAATTGTGCATATTTTAACATTTATATAATAATTTTTTTTGAATTTTTCTAAGTTGGTAAATTTTTACAAAAATTCTTTCGAATTTCTCGAACTCTTTGAATTAATTCTAATTTTCAAATGTTGAAGTTTGGGGCGAAGTCGAATTTTTGTTCCTTGGTTTGAGATTTGAGTTTGAGTTGCGTTTGAATCACCAAGCTTGGACATATATCAACTCTTAGAATGCAAGTTGGATTTCATTTATGCAAAAATCCACTTTTGCAATTAAGTGTAAGTCCGGTTAAGCATGCAAAGTAGTTGATGCTTTTGAGTCAGCAATCCTTTTTGTTAGCAACTCTTTGTTTGGAAGTTGTGAGGTTTGACTCTTCACAAGACAATTGTTCCCATAATGCTAATTTTTGCTGCATATGGATGCAACTGCGAGAAAGAGTTTGTTATTGACTTCCTTCTTTAAGATCGCTTCTTATTTATGGGAAGACAACTATTTACCTCAATCTCAATTTTGTGAGCATTTGATCTAGAAATTGTATGCTGGCAGTTTAGGTGGGCTTGTTCAGTTTGAAAAGATAATTAGCTTGATGGAAGATCATGGCCTTTGCGTGAGCGAGCTAGTGGATGTTTTGTTTGGTGCTGCCCTATATGCCAAAAGGCTAAGGGAGAAGCTCAAAATACTGGATGATATCCTCCTTTGCCTATTTCTGAGGCTATTTATAGTAAGATTTGACTAAGAATTTTGTGCTTGGTCTACCTCATACTCAGAGTGGTGAATCTAGTCTTTGTGTTGATTGATCGGTTTTCAAAGTTGGTTCACTCTTGTCCTTGAAAGAAAATAACTAATGCTTCTCATGCTGCATATTTATTCTTTGGTGAGATTGTGCCCTTGCATGGTTTTCCACATTAAATTACTTCAGATTGGAATGTCAACTTTGTTAGTCCTATTTGGCGCCCTTTCTGGTAGTTGTTTGATACTTCATTAAGATACCTAGTATGAGTAACCCCAGACTGGTTTTAACATTGAGGTGGTTAATGAGAGACTCCATTGATGTTAGTGCTACATGTTGCGGAGTTTGTAGAACGTGTTCAAAGATTTGATCAAGAGGTGAAGCAAACTCTTGAAGGAGCTAATTCTTGTTACACGACTTTTATAGGTCAACATTATCACCTTAAATTGTTTGATGATGGAGATTTAATGATGGTGCATGAGTGCATCTTCAAAATGTATGCTTTCTTGTTCTCAGGTGCACTAAGCTTAAAGCATAAGAAGATTGGTTCTTTTTGTGTGTTGCAGAAGATTGTGATAATGCTTACAAGATTGGTCGTCTTGCTAACACCTATGTTGCCTGCCCTTTTCATTTATCTTGATGTATTTGTCGGTGTTGTCAAGGCATCATCTAGGCGGTTGTCTAGGTGCTCGAAGGGTGTTTCTGCAAATAGAAAACATTTTGGGGGTGTCTCTGTGAACTAGTCATCTTCTTTGAGCTTGTTGAACTAGCCATCGACTCCGGCAACCAACAGCTCTGTGACTTTGTCCAGCGACTTCGTCCAATGACTTCGGGGACTCCAAGAACGACTACGACGACTTCGGCAATAATCTCTACGACGTTGCGACTCTGCGAGGCGACTGGTTCGCTGATGTCTATGCTCTCTACTCTCTCCTCTCGTCTCTCTGCTCTCCCCTCCGTTTCTCTGATCTCATTCATTGTTCTCTCCGTCTCTCTACTCTGTGATTGGTTCAAACAGTCGAATGATCATCTTCTTCGAAATAGTCGAACCAGTCAGCGACTCTAGCAAGTTTGGCGACTTGACGCGACTTAGCGATGCAACTTTTGGAAGGATTCTTTCTTTATTTGCGGAATTATATATAGTTTATAATGACAGTTATATATAGTTAATTATATATTTATAATAAAATATTCTCTTTTAATTATATGTAGTGGTTTTCATTTATACATAATATGAATAAATAATTATAATTTATATATAATTAATTAATTAAATATAAATTATCTTTCTTTATTTGCTGAATTATATATATATATTTTTGAAACTGGAAACTATTTAATAATAATAATAATAACTATTACAAGATGTCGGATGAGGTATCCGACTGATTACATGGTCATGGATTGAAGAATTGTTCCCCCTTTTCATATCCAATCCCCAAAATTGTATCCCTTCCCAAGCTTAGTACAGGATATCCATGTTGCAAACAAAGCATTTGATCGTTCCCATATCATGCGTTCCAAGTTATACTTTTCGAAAAATAATCTTCTATTTCTTTCTTTCCAAACTGCATACCAAACTGCCAGTAGAATCACCTTCCAATACTGTCCAATTCTTCTTGTTCCTTCATGTGCTGGAATCTGGAACCATGCCTCTCTCGCGGACGTATTGTGCTTTGGCATTGCAGGTTCCATAGTCTCCATATTTCCTTTATCATCCTTCATGATCCCAGTATGTGTTTGGTGCTGAATTATATATAGTTTGTAATGATAGTTATATATAGTTAATTATATATTTATAATAAAAGATTCTCTTTTAATTATATGTGGTAATTTTCATTTATACATAATATGAATAAATAATTATAATTTTTATGTAATTAATTAATTAAATATAAATTATACACACACACACACACACACACACATATATATATATAATATAGAGGGAGGGAGGGAGGATAAATGGGTGAAAAGTAGAGAAATGAGTTAATAATATATAATATAGCAAGGTGCCTGTACCCAAATGCATGCCCTACCTGACACCTGGTATAACATAGGCCAAAATGCACAATTCTATACTTTCAATGTTGCTGATGTCTCTGAGTACTATCCTCTGGATGAATTCTCTTTGTAGTCACAAAAATTGAAGGTCTAGTTTTCTTTGAGTGGGCGGGATTGATGCAGTACACAACCATAACAACTTAGTTTCTATTTTCTATTTTCTGACTTTCATTTTCGGTTTCCTGCTTTGACTATGTTTCAGTGTAATTAGTTTCTATTTGTCCATTTAGGATTCCTCCAATTTTCAGCTGTGGGCATGTTTCTTAAATACATTAGAATTAATGTAAATCAGATTTCTGCATTTATAATTGCCTAGCCAAACAGTTCAATAGTAAGAAAAGTTAGAAACTCAAGAAATTTATTGAAGAATGATTAAACTAGGTAAATTAACACCTGATTCCAATTTTTTTGTTAAGTTTCTTTTAATTTCTTTAATATATATATATATATATATATATATATATATTTTTATATAATTTTTTTAAAAACCTTCTTTAATAACATATCCCTGTTAGGTTTTTATTAATGTTTCTGATCCAAGAAAGCAATTTACATGTCAAGTTTGTGTCTTAAATGCTTGACATTGTAATGTGATATGGCTCCATAAAAATATCTCTAGCTTGTTTATATTTTATGTGTCCATAGTTATTGTAATTATTTTTAGTGTTAATGTTAAAAGTTTTAGATATGCTTTTTTTTTTTAATTTCTTGATAAAAATTTGAGGCTTGTGCCTTGACTCATAAACGGAAAATAGCCTGAATTTTGCCTCACAAATGTTTTGGGAATGGTGCAAGAAGTTGTTTTCATTTAAGGTTCTTTTACCGTGGCTTCTATAGTTGTTTGTTTATCTCTAATGCTGGATTTATTTATTTTCATACTAAATTCAAGTTTTAATTCTAATTTGTGGTGTTGTTATATTCTGGTGAACTTACATGCTTGTAAGGATGATTTTTGGCTCTATTCTTTGAAGTTATTTTTATGACTTTTTCTTTTGGGTGTGCTGGCCATCTTCTGCAGGAGGAGGTTGCTAAAGAGTTTGGAATACCAGTCAAGTTTCAGAGGTTTTGGCTGTGGGCAAAACGCCAAAACCATACGTATCGGCCTAATCGCCCATTGACACCTCAGGAAGAGACACAATCTGTATATTCTAAGTACCTTATTACATCTTTAAATGCATTATGGTTGGCACAACATTCTGCAGTTATTATAATTATCTGCCCAGATAGCGCATCTGGCAGATTCTTATATTGGTATATAATATTTAGTTTCTTCTCAAATAAAAAAGAAGGCATTATGGTTTCCTCTGCTCTATCATAATTGACTCAGTTTATTACTCAAGTCGTTTGCAATAGTTTTATCATTGTAGTTATTAGTCTGATCTACTAGCAGAAAATATTCAATAGGGCAAGTTATAGACTATGTTTTAGAATAAGCAGGGAAAACAAAGGGTCCATCGTTATAAAATTTCAATATTGTGTTTTACTTAGCTGTGAATTCTAGAATAACTTACGGTTGCTTATGGTTGATGATTAGGTTATAATTTTCGTTTCAAAGGATTTTATTTTTCCTGAAAGGAAACAGGAAAACATATTTCATTTTTTTTTTTTTTGAAAAGAAACGATATAATATATTAATAACTGGACGAGTCCAAACAAAGGTTTCCAACTGTTACATCAAAGGTTACAAAATCCAAGCCCACTTTTGCATCCAGTTCCCAAAAGAATATCCCTTACCCAAGTTGCAGGACGTGACCCATACAGAAAAGAGATAGACAGACTTTTCTACAATCCAATAAACTTCAGCTTTTCATTCTTAAAAATACAACTGTTTCTAAATTCCCAAATAGAATACCAAATGGCAAAATGGATCAAAATCCAAAATTTCGTCAGTTGCTGCGGAATGGCTGGAGGGCAAAATAACGGCTCACTGTCCAAGGCCATAGCGAACATCATGAGAGTGTCCTAGAAAGATCAAGCTCCTTCAGCACCTTGCAATTCCAGAACAGGTGTTGCATGTTTTTATCAGCTTTCCTACATAGACAGCACCAAGAAGGAGAAATGTAGGAGTTAGGAAACTTCTTTTGGATTTGTACAGCACAATTTAGACATCCAAGGTTAATTAACCATGACAAAATTTTGTCTTTGAGAGGAATTTTGGCCTTCCAAATGATGTCCATGCTTGGCTAAGGGTTAGAATTGGCATCAGAATTGAGGAAAGAGTTGCAAGACTTGATTGTGAACGTTCCAGTAGTGTCTCTAATCCATCTCCAGCCATCTTCTTGGGGGAAAAACTGGACCCCTTTTAAAATTTGCAGCATATTAGTCGGATCTTCGGTTTCTTGGTGTTTGAGGCCTCTTCTAAATCTGAGATTCCATGATGTTTAAATAATTTTATTCTCACAACTAATCTTCCGCAGGTCATGGATGGAAGCTGAGGCTGAGTTCGTAATCCTGGACAATCTTGGGATGGTTTCCCTAAGGGAAGTGGTCCAACACCAAGTATCTTCCCAAAAGCTAATCTGCCTTCCATTTCCAATCTTCCATCTTACTTGTTCCAGAAGGAGCGAGTAAATGGAGTGGATAAATTTCCAAAGGGAACTACTAGTAACCTTCTTGTTCAAGCCCATGATCATAGAGTTAGAGGACATGCCATGAATAGTGGAAATAATCTTTTCCCATAGCATGTCTTGAGATGAAGGAAACCGTCACAGCCATTTAGCTGCTAAGGCTATGTGGTGGTTTCTCAAGTAGTTCCCTATTCCCAAAACTTCCAGGAGTGGTGGGTATCTTGTCTTGGTTCCAGTTAATCAAGATATGAACTTTATCTGCATTTTCAGCTTTCCAAAAAATCTTGTAACACTCTTTTCAATTTCTTTCAACACTGCTGCCGGCATTTTGAACAAAGACATGAGGTAGGCAGGGAGGGCTTCCAAGACAGCCTTTATTAGGAGCAACCTTCCTTCCTGTAACAGGTAGCTACACTTCCATTGTTCAATCCTTTTTTTGACAGTTTGAACTACAGTATTCCAAAAGGATTGTTCCTAGAATTCCCTCCTAGGTGGATGCCTATAGGAGTTTATTGGCCAATCACCCTTACGGATGCCCATATCACAAGCTGCTTGCTGCATTTTCTCCTCAGAAATGTTTCCCACTATTTGACTCTTCTTGAAGTTAAGTTGTAAGCTGGAAATGAAGGAAACTGTTCAGCACATTAGTAAGCATCTTCTTGCTTACTAACAGAACAAGCCATCCAGAAAGACAAAACAGATGCTGACAGAACAAGCCACCACGCTACATATTGCGAAGGATCTTACGCCAAGTAAGTAGCAATGCTCTATACTTGTAACCGAAATTTAAAGAACTTGCTCAAATCCAAGTGGTAAAAATGCTGGTGGCTCTACTTCAAACCAAATTGCTGTTGACTTTGGTGTTGCAAAAAGTGTACTTGTTCCTAGCTTACCATATTGAATACCAGTTTGCAAACATACAGTACGTCCAGTATTTCTTTAGATATGTTGGAGCAGATGTAGGAATATCAAAAGGTGCTTTAGCTGGAGGAGCAATATGCTGCATGTTGTTTCTCCACTTTTCCGATATGGACATGATCAACACACAGTCCCAAAAGCATGACTGATGCTTTCATCTTTCCTGCAAAGGCAGCACCAAGATGGAGAAATGTAAGGTATAGAAAGCTTTTTCTGAAGTTGTTTAGAACAATATTGGCATCCCAAGCTAATTAGCCACCCCAAGATCTTGGCCTTAGTAGGGACTTTGGTCTTCCAAATAAGGCTAGGAAGCGTTTCAAGGGGATTGGGTTATAATTAAAAAGAAAAATTCAGAAGGCAGCCTTTTGCTATTTTGAATAAAGTCCTGTTTGCCCTTTGGGCTAAAGTCATCAAAAGTATTCACGGACCCAAGTCTTTTGGGAGAGAGGCTAGTCTAAGCAGAAAATGCAATCATAGAGCTCCTTGGAAGGACATATATAGCTTATATAATAGATTTAGACCTCATATTATATGGAAAGTGGGCAAAGGTGATAATGTGAGATTGTGGTAAGACATTTGGTGTGGAAGAGAGAAGTTACAGGACAAATATCCCAATATATACAGAATGTCTAGAAGAAAAAAATGGAACCATAGTAGTCTTCAAGACAACACTTCTATAGAGGGGAACATACAATGGGGATGGAACCTACACATTAGGAATAATATTGGGGACAGTAATATGGAAGAGCTGAATGACCTCCTAAGTTCTTTGCATGGCTTTCAAATACAAGGGACAAATGAAGAAGACACTCCCAAATGGAGTCCATAAAATAACTTCCAGTTCTTTGTGAAGGCTTTTCGAAATCATATATTAAATCGAGCATCACACAGGACCACCACCCCCAAAAATTTTATATGGAGCATATACGCCCCTATGAAAGCCTGAATATTAGTGTGGCTAGTGAGCTTAAACAAGCTCAAGACATTGGATTACATCTAGAAACGACAAACCCAACATTATCTAAAGCCCTTCATTTGAATTCTTCGCAGGAATAGTGGGGAATCTGTTTAGCACATTTTTGGGGAATGCAAGTTAATGCATAATCTATGACATCAGTGGAGTAAGCAACATGGCGTTCTTGTCCCTCCCCCAGCAGACACTCTCTTTTAGATACCGGAAAGGGTCGTTGCAACAAATCTTCATCAATTTTGAAAAGTGATATTGGCGGCTGTTTAGTATAGTGTTTGGGAAGAAAGAAATGCTCCATTTTTTTGAACATACGTAATTCAGATTGGCTTATATGGGAGAGACCCTAAACTCTTTTTGCTACATGGATCTCAGTGTTTGGATTAGGAAAAGGCTACACTTTTGGTGAATGGTTTTGTAACGAGGGGAAAATATTACAATCATTTTAGTCCATCTTTCAGATATCTCATACGGTTTTGTAATTACTATATTATCAATAAAGTTTTTGTTTCTAAAAAAAATAAAATCTTGTTTGCCGTGTAAAATTAGAAACAATAGTTTTTAGAACTTTGACAGACTAAATGCTTATTTGTTTCTTATGTGAGGTTATTTTTCTGGTTAAGCAAGTTGAAATGTGAAGATTATATACATTGATATATTGTAGGCTGTGCACATGAAAATATATGTTTGTAGAGTACATAAAATGCTTTATATATGTGTTAACAATTTTTATTAAAAAAAGAAACAAGCATGTTATTGATATTTATAAAAATCTACAACAACGAGAAGGTGATTAAAACCAAGGCCATCCTCGTCTCACCCAAAAATAGCCCCAAACACCAATTACAAAATATCACCACCCTCGTAGCCACTTCGAAATGGAGTAACCCAAAGAAAGGGAGTATTGCTAATCGAAAAGGAAGCAAACACCAAAGATTCTTCCTAAATCTGAGGGAATGTTAGGATTTTTAAGGAAAAGGGGCTTTCCCCATATCAGATTTATATATGCACTAACATTAAGCACTTACCATACACGGGTTGTGTCATAACACCACAAAGCAATTGTATTATGACTTGATTTGTAGGGAATGTTAAAAAAGAAAAAATGCTATCAACCAACTTCATTGAGTTGGCACATGAATCATATTCTATCACTTTTGTTAATGATCAGAATATTCTATTTTACCACAAGTGGCAGTGTCTTTCCTAATTATCTCTTCTATGCTTTTGTCATTGTGGGATAGAATACTGCAAAAAAGAGTAATTGAGGTGAGAGAAATTGGACATCGAAAGACAAATAAAGAAAGAGCGTCCTTTTAACTTAATACATATAACGGAAAGCTAGATTGGACAAGGAAGTTGCATGCTCTGCAAGAAATCTGTCTATAAAGCTTAGCCCTTATTCTTTTTCCAAGCTTTCTTTTTGGACTGGAAACAAGCTCTGTAAGATTTTTAGTGATTAGTCTCCTAGTTTTTCCAGTAAACATCTGACTTGGATTTTTGGCAATAAGCACACTTTTGCAAATTCCAAAATCATCAACATAGGTGCTCCTGTATGTAAATGATGAAGAACAATTTTGTTTTTAGATCTCCCTCTATTTTACAAAAAAAAATTGTAACCGCTCGCCATGAGAACATAGGAATTTATTCTTTTTTTTTTCTTTTAAAGAAGCGATATATTATAAGAAAATAAAATTTCGACTAGAAGTCCAAAAAGTCACAAGATGTTACATTAGGGAGTGTAGAATAGAGGCCTACTTGTACATCTAGTCCTCAGATGAGTACCCCATTTCCAAATGAGATGACGAAACCCAAAAAAAAAAAAAAGGCAGATTTGTCTACTATTTGATCATCAGCCTTTTCATTTTTTTTCTTTTGAAAAGAAACATAGAAATCTTATAAATAGAAAAAGGTGGACGAGAAGTTCAATGCACCAAAGGTGCTCCAACATGGTGAACAAAATGGAGGACCACTAAAGAAGCCAATCCTATAGGTTATATCCAAGACCCATAGTGGAAGAGGAAACCCACAATGCAAAAAGATAAAAAGATTTGTTTACAATCCGATTAACATCCACATTAAGCTGCCTAAAAATACAATTATTCCGAGCTTCCCACAGAGCTGACCATATAACAAAATTACTCAGAAACCAGTATCTCTTCAACTTGAGAGGAATGATGGGAGGACATGAGATGGTAGCAGTGTTATCCAGTGTTGTCAAGGCGGCGCCTAGTCGTCCAATTCCTCCCAACGCCTAGGCGCTGGTCTGGGCGTTGGGAGGGAGTTTTTAATAAATAAATAAAAAATTTAAGGGCCTTTTTACAAATAAGCATAGAATATAAGGGTTTAAAAATAAATATTTTTATTACATCTTCAAAACCCTAACACATCTTCTTCGTCGTCCACCCCAAGAGCACAGCACATCACCGCCGACTTCATCTTCTTCCAGAACTCCGGCGACTTCGTCTTCTTCCAATACTCCGGCGACGTCATCTTCTTCAACGTCGGGCGACTTCTCTCGCAGCTCCATCTCTCTCTCTCTCGCAGGTCCCTCTCTCACGCAATCTCTCTCTCTCTCTCTCTCTTGCAGCTCCCTATCTCTCTCTCGCAGCTCCCTCTCTCTCTCTCGCAGCTCCCTCTCTCTCTCGCAGAGCTCTCTCTCTCTCGCAGAGCTCTCTCTCTCACGCAATCTCTCTCTCTCGCAGCTCTCTCTCACGAATCTCTCTCTCTCTCGCAGCTCCCTCTCTCTTGCAGTCTCTCGTAGCTCTCTCTCTCTATCTCGCACTCTCTCACTCTCGCTGGCAATCTCTCTCTGTTACAGTCTCTCTTGCAGCTCTCTCTCAGTTTCTCTCTCTATCTCGCATTCTCTCTCTGGCAGTCTCTCGACTCTCTCTCACAACTCTCTCTCTCTCAGTTTTTCTCTCTATCTCGCAACTCTCTTTGGCAAGCTCTCTCTCGCAACTCTCTCTCTCAGTCTCTCTCTCTCTCTATCTCGCACTCTTTCTCTCTCTCTTTGGTAGTCTCTTCCGCAGCTCTCTCTCTTTCTCAATTTCTCTCTGTCTCGCACTCTCTCAATTTTTCTGTCTTGCACTCTCTCTCTCTGTCTCTCTCTCGCAATTCTCTCTCAGTTTCTCTCTCGCAATTCTCTCTCAGTCTCTCTCTATCTCCCTCTCTTGCAGCCCTCTCTCTCTCTCTCTTGCAGCTCTCTCTTTTTTTGTCAGTCTCTTGCAATCTCTCTCGTAATCTGTCTCTCTCTCTCTCAGCTTTCTCTCTCTCGTAATCTGTCCCTCTCTCTCAGCTTTTTCTCTTTGGGCATCAATTGGCGAAGGGACTAACTGATCATCAACTAGTGAAAGGATTGTCTTTGTGCATCGATTGACCGGTAACATCATAGCATTGCATTCTTTGTTTAATTTTTATTGATACTTTTTTTGAAATTATTTATTTATGATGAATCATCTT
>JAJIYU010005712.1:0-21860 GCA_030144865.1 Tinospora cordifolia
ATTACAATGTTTTTGTTCATCCCCTAATTTTTCTTTTGCTGTCTCTTGTAAATAAAACTATTGGCGATAATGTTCCTATAAATAAGGCTGCCACAACCATGAGTATACCTGGAAGGCAGTGCAATTGTTGCAACGAGATCAAAATAATGTTAAAAGAGGGTTTTGACAAGATTTTTGAATAAATTAATTATCTGAAATCTATATTGCAGAAGGTAAATGTTCCACGCTTCAAAACCAATGAATTCTTTTAGACTTTCATTGCAGTATAATAATGATATGATAGTAGTATACCATTTATTTACCTACATTATATCATGAGTATAATATATTATATACTGTATGCTTGTTGTTTTCTACTGTTTTCTTGTGTATATTGATGTTATACCAACTCTATACATTCATTTGGCTTAATAAATTTTTCATTTTTCATGTAGGAAGATGATGTAAATAAAGCAGAAGACTGTAAAGAAGAATCTGTTATAAGGAAAAATGTACAAATGTTGAAGCTACAAGCCAGATTTTGACGGCATTACAAGAGATTATTAGTGATACCAACAAAAAGACGAAGGTAATTTTGAATACTTTGTTTGGATTGTAATTTGTGATTTACATTTAATTTCAACTATCCATTAATATTGTACATTTTCATGTTAAAGGCCGACTCAACAATAACTGAAGGTGAAAGAAGGAAGAAAAAATCATCAATCCTGGTAAGATCATGAATACAATTCTTTTATTAATTCAAGATTATGCTTTTGTAGTTTTTATGAATCTAACTGTCCTTAATTTATCTACTTTTAGGACATTTCTCGTTTAATTTCACTAACCCAGGTTTCTGACAAGGATGAATCGAAAGATCATGCACCTATTGAATGTGAACGAGAAACCACGATTGATGAAATTGTTGAGTCAGTCGTCAATGTTGCGACTTCAATCATCTCTACTGAAGATCACACTCCACTTCTTCCACCTCCTACAGTTAATAAAAGGGGGAGGCGTCCCGCTGGAGATAAACGTAAAGGAAAGGAGATTGTGAAAGGACGACTATCCCCCTTAGACATCTGTCTGCTTGAAGATATAGACAACAGTGTTGTAGTTGAGTTTGATGAGTGGATTCAAAAGGGCCGGCTGAAGCACTCAAAGTAAGTTTTCCTAGAGATCAAGTTTGCATTCTGAATATTGTTGTCATTTAAAATACATTGATATTAACATTTGTCACATTATTTAGGTTAAATAAACTATACCATGATCGTGAGAACAATTTGAATCCAACTTTTGATTTTTCAATCGTTGATATCACTAATAAGGAATAGTTTTACACATTGATCACCCCAAGCCAGCCTATCTCCTCCTCTATAAGTTTAATTTTTTGCACATGATATTATTACTTACAGATATTATACTGATAATATACCAACATGATACCAAAATATAGGGTTTTGGACACTTTGCAATGTCTGTATACACATATTATACTGATATGATACCAATTTGACCTATATATTCCATGTCCTTAAACTATGTTATGTTGTTTTGTATACATATTATACTAATATGATACCAATATCATCTATGTAATGTGTTCTTAAACTCTGTTATGTTTATTATTTCAGTATAATGAGATGTTATACAAACAACATACTTATTATATTTTGAATGTTTCATGATTATACAATTTTTATTCATGACCCAAATCTTTTATTTTAATTTAGAAATTTTGTATTGGTAGCATGTAGATGTGATGTTCAATTACTTGCACAAGAAACGCATGTATGACGAATCAATTAAGATGAAGTGTACAACGACATACAACTTTTTCGATCAAAAGTTGCAGTCTATTTATGGTAGATTTGAAAAAGAGAAGGATGCATCTGTGTTAAGGGATGAGATGGTAATTATGAAGTATATGCTAGGGCACTACATGTACTGCAACACTCCGTGGTCTGATGTTGACTACGTCATTTTCCCTATTAATGTTGTGGTTGCGTTCCACTGGATACTAGGTTACATCAGCATTCACGAGGGTTGCATATATGTTTACAATTCCCTGTGTGCTCCTAATGTTGATGCTACGTCAATGGAGGCAGTTCAAGCTTATTACACCATTCTTCCTTTTTATCTCGAGATAATTGGATTTTACAAATCGAAAGTTGACCAAAAGGATAGACCTAGGAAAGAGCCATTCAAGTTTCAAGTGGTTGATAATCTACCAAAGCAAGATAAGCATGATTGTGAAATGTTCATGTTTTATTTTGCTAAATGTTTTGCCACCGGAAAGGAAATTTTACATGATTTTGACGTGGTGAGCTACAGAAAAAGGGTGGCTCTTAATCTGTACTTGTATGGTAGAATGAAGCAGAATAAAGGCACCAAGAGTGACAATGAAATATTAGATCGATTCAGTGTTGACAGTAGGATCTAATCATAGTGGGTCTTAAAGAAGTGAAGAATGGAAGAAGTTGGGTTGTCATATCTTGCATCATAGTTTTTCAAGGACAATATGTAATACCATTTTTGATATTTCAGATATGTACAATTTGAACATGATTATGGTTCATTATAACAATCTCAACTATTTTTCATTTGAATTTTGTCATTTTATTTTGTCTTCTAGGGTAGATTGTTTTATTTTTGACTCATCTATGAATAATGCTATTTATATGTGAACTTTATTATACTGATTTTATTCGAAAACGATACAAGTGATCAATTAACGGGTTATTCATACCATTATTCACGGCTTATACCACATTTCACGGGTTCTTATATAAATTTTATTCGATCTTTATCCTACATTATACCACATTTCACGGCTTATTCATACCATTATTCATGCATTATTCTATCGTTATCGCTAGATTTTTATATACACATTATTCGATCTTTATCCCTATATTATACTGCATTTTACGGGTTATATATACATTTCATCATACATACATTATTGGATTGTTATCGCTATATGTTTATACGTGCATTATTTGATTTTTATCCCTGCATTATACCACATTTCGCAAGTTATATATACTATTATTCACACATTATTCGATCGTTATCACTAGATTTTTATACGGGCATTATTCGATCTTTATCCCTACATTATACAACATTTTACTAGTTATTTATACCATTATCCATGCATTATTCGATATTTATCCCTACATTATATTACATTTTACTAGTTATATATATATATACCATCATTCACGAATTAATTATTCGATTGTTATCGCTAGATTTTTATACGTGTATTATCAATATTTATTTCAGCATTATACCACATTTCACGTCTTATGTATACCATATATATTATTCACACAATATTCGATTGATATCCCTACATTTTTATACGTGCATTATTCTAGCGTTATACCTACATTATACCACTAATCACGAATTAATTATTTGATTGTAATCGTTACATTTTTATACGTATATTATTCAATATTTATTCCTATATTATACAATATTTCTCGTGTTATATATACCTAATATATTATTTATGCAATATTCGATCGATGTCCCAACATTTTTATATGTGCCTTATTCTAGCATTATGCCTACATTATACTACTATTCACGGGTTATACCATTGTTCATGCATTATTCTATCATTATCCCTATATCTTTATACATACATTATTCGATTGTTATGCCTACATTATACCACCATTCACGGAATATACCATTATTCACGTAGTAGTGATATTATATAGGTATAACATATGAGTAACGTATGTATATATATATATAACGTAATACGTTTACAGTGGTAAAATAAACCTTGTTATAGACGGCTATAGACAACATTTAGGAATGTATGTTGTAATAACTTACATTCTTTTAACAACAGACGAATAACAAACGTTGTAGAACGTGTCATTCGACAACGTGCAACTATGATTGTTGTAGTAACATAGAACAACGTTCTTATGCTAGTTGTAATGGCCTTTTCAACAATGTTCCCATGATGAACGTTGTCGTGCAGATTTTACATAAGCGATATTACAACAGACATTTTATGAATGTTGTTGTACGCCTTCTATTAAAATGGTCGTTGTTGCACGTTGTGGAATTGATGTTGTTGTATCATCAATTTCTTATAGTAAATTGAAGAGGAGATTGACTATGACCCCCATCTTAGTCACTCCTACCCATGGTGTTGCATATGTTCTGTATACGAATGCTTCACATAATGGATTGGGTGCAGTTTTGATGCAAGATGGAAAGGTTGTTGCATATGCCTCAAGACAACTAAAGATCTATGAACAAAACTACCTGACCCCTGACTTGGAGTTAGCAGCCATCGTGTTTGTATTAAAGATTTTGAGACATTACCTCTATGGCATGAAGTTTGATCTATTTTTTAGACCACAAGGATTTGAAGTACATCTACACCCAATAGGAGTTGAACCTCAAGTAGCTAAAATGGATGGAGTTCCTTAAAGATTATGACTTCTAACTACACTACTATCTAGGGAAGGCCAATGTGGTGGTTGATGTCTTAAGTAGGAAGTTCAACAAATAGAAGGAGGAAAAAGGATTAGATGTACCAATTGATTGAAGTCTTTAACCTAAGGGTGACATCAGACAAGAAGCAAGCATATCTGTATAACATGACTTGCCAACCGGATCTTCTGCATTCGGTCAAGGATGAACAAAGGTACGACAAGTGGCTCACAAGCCTAATAGAAGGAGTTGAACAGGATAAGCATATTGACTTTAGGTTAGATGTTGAGAATACCCTGAAACTTGGAGATAAAATTTGTGCACCTCAGAATAGACAAAGTAAGTAATCCATACTTGATGAAGCCCATCTAACTAAGTACACAATGCACCCAGGCAATGACAAGATGCATCAAAACCTTAGAAAGACCTGCTGGTTGTGATGAATGGAGAAAGGTGTGGCTAAGTATGTCTCCAAGTGCTTAACCTGTAGCAAGTAAAGGCAGAACATCAGAAGCCCTCTAGGATGTTACAACCACTCTCGGTCCCTAAATGGAAGTGGGATAACATCTCCATGAACTTTGTCAGCAGATTATTCCGAAACCAAAAAGGAGAAGATACTATATGGGTGATTGTGGATTGTCTTACTAAAGTAGCTCATTTTTTGCCAATTTGATCCACAGACCAAGTTAGTAAGTTAGGAGAACTTTGTGTAAAGGAGATAGTAAGACTTCATGATGTACTTAAGGCTATAGTGTCTAACATAAACTCTCAATTTACATCATAGTTTTGGAAGAGTCTACATAAGAGGTAGGGCACTAGAGTCACCATGAGCACCGCTTTCCATCCTCAAACTGAAGAACAATTTGAAAGAGTCATTCAAACACTAGAGGGCATGTTGAGGTCTTGTGTCCTTCATTTCAAGGGAAACTGGGGCAAGTACCTACACTTGACAGAGTTTGCCTATAACAACAGTGATTAGGTGAGTATAAAGATGGCACCATAGCAAGCTCTCTTGGGAGGCCTTATAGATCACCAACCTGTTGTGCTGAACTTGAAGACCATCTACTTACTAGGCTAGACTTGGTAGAAGAGATGAATAACCAAGTCAAACAGATATAAAAGAGATTGGCCACAGTGCAAAGTAGACAAAAGAGTTATACGAGCAAGAGGAGAAAACCCCTTGAATTTCAAGCAGGTGATAGGGTGTTCCTCAGGATAAACCCAAAGAAAGGGATTAAGAGGTTAGAATATAAACCCCTAGATTTATCAACATATTTGAGATACTTAGGAGAATCAGAGAATGAACCAATGAGTTAGACCTACCAAACTGCATCTTCTTAATATATAATGTGTTCCATGTGTCGATGCTAAAGAAGTATAAACCCGATCATTCACACATTATCCATTGGGAAGAGGTGAACATCTAGGACGATGCCACTTATGAAGAAGTGGTAGTTAGAATCCTTGATCGCAAGGTGCAAAGCCTGAGAACAAAAGATATTCCCCTAGTCAAAGTTCTTTGAAAACATCATGGAGTAAAAGAGACCACTTGGGAGCTAGAATGCAAGATGATGGCAAAGTACCTAGACTTTTTTGCTAGAAGTACATAACGAAATAATGCTCGAGTCTACTTGTACAAATTTCAAGGATGAAGTTTCTTTAAGGGGGTAGTTGTATTACTTCAGAAATTTGTGCGAGATCCAATAAATGAAATGAAATAAAATAAATTGTCAAATTCAACCACAAAAAAGGTAGCCAAAATGAGAAATAGAAATAAAAGAAAAAAAATTAATAAATAGAAGTACGAAAATTAACAAGTGCCTATTTATTTCAATGGTGTGTATAAAATAGAAATATAGCAAGACCTCTATATATACGTGGTACAAATTGCGGACAATAGAAACAATAAGAAATAGAAACCGAATCAAGATCGTGATGAGTCAATGGTCCTACGTCAAAACCATTGAAACACAAGAAGCCAACTTGGGACCATAGTATCCACTTTGGGCGATCTTGCGTTGAAAACATAGAAAGGCCAACAGAACCTGCAAGACTGCAGTCTTATGATTGGAGACCATGGTCCTACAACAATTGCAAAACCACGGTCTTGCCTGTGGAGACCATAGTCCTGTAATGAAAATCCTAACCACGATCCTCGACTGCTGTCACACGACAAAAATTTTGAAATTTTGCGCAAGGAACGCATTGGAAGGTGCACCCCAAATCCTGAATTCCTAATTGCCATTCTTGTGCGCTAAAAGAGAAGAATTGGCAAGTTTCTAGTGTTGAAACACCCAAACTTGCAAATTCTCAACCACTGGAACTCTATATAAACAACCTCGTGCTCTCATTCTCATCATTCCAGGAAGAACTGACAAGTCCTTCTTGTCTTTCTCTCTCTCCCTCTACCCCTCTCTTGGCTTCTCTTTCTCTCTCTTTTTGTGTTGTTCTAAACAGTAGTTGGTGTATAAGAAATGAAGTGTTGTAGAAATTTTGTGATAACAATTGGGGAGACCTCAAAGAGATTCAACTTAAGCTTCAGAAGAGCGAAACTACTGAGGTGGAAGTGATTTTTGAGTTTTAATTTATTATCTTGTTTCAATAAGATATTCATGTGTGATTATGCTTGAACATGCATGATCCATTTGAATTAATCATACATGTCATGCTTAGATCTCAAATGCTTAGGTTTGCTTGAATAAAGATGTATGCTATGTACTAACATGATCTACGCTATGTGTTACCATGCTCACATGTTGAATTTAATTATGTTAGCTTATTATTCCTGATTGATATATTTAATAAAAGATTAATTAAGATTATAACCACGTATCGGCGCAATGTCCCATGGGGGATCGTTGTGGGTGTTCTTAAGATTGGAACCATGGGTTTGTCTTTAGTTCACATGCGTAAAAGTCCCAAAACACTCAAATAATGGGTAAGGCCCTAAATCCATTAGAAACTGGCATAAAAGGGTGTCCTTTGCTTCTTTGATATGAGTTTTTGATAAGAACACCAAGGTTGGCCCCTTTCGGTCTTAACTACAACTATTAAACAAGAAACTGATTGAATCAGGTAATGTTTGAAAGTGTCTGACATGTATGTCTTATTTGTTGAAATAATGAATTAAATATTTAAAATGATCTACTGGCTTTATGTTTACACCTCTTTTTAATAACCTTTCAGGAAACTGATAAATATAGATAGCATGATAGCCACATAGACATTATTTTACTTAGAATATTTTCTTCAGAAAAATAATTAAATTGTAGGACATGTTAGCACAAATTTTGTTATTTGAGATTGATTATGTTGTTATAGAAACAAAGGCTATGTACCTTTGAATTTTGGAAAGAATTAATGAAATAAAATTATTCTATTTAAATATTTCTAAAATGTTCTTTTTCTTATTTATTGCATGAGTAGGGTTTTGTACCTCTTATGTTTCAATTAATGAGATTAAATTTATATTAAGATCACTTGCTACTTTATTAAGGAATGTTTATAAGATAATGATACTCAGGAAATTCCAGAGATTTGGGATTAAAATGGAAAGAGTGAAAAATAGAAATAATGTGACACCGGCCTGCTTTCCTACCGAGTGGTGGGGTCCACACTCTCAGAAAGAGAAGAGAGAGATTCAAGGGAGGCGGGATGTTACAATTTTTAGAAAAAACTAAAGGTTAATGAAAATATTGATAAATATAAGGTACTTTAGTTGCTAAAGGACATTGACAAAAAGAAGGGATGGATTATTTCAATATATATATTCTTGTCTCAAGAATTACATTAATTAGGATGCTATTTCTATTATTTCTCTATATAATATGGATATACATCAAATGGACATGAAAACAAAATTATTAAATGGAGAATTAGAGGAAGAAATATATACGGAAAAACCAAAAAGAGTTGTGGATCAAAGGAAATAAATAAATAAAATTTGTAGACTAAATAAATCATTATATGGACTTCAAGAAGCCCCAAAATAGTGGCAAAAAAATTTTGATCAAGTAATGATAACATATGTATTCAAAATTAATGAATGTGATAAATATATTCACATTAAGAGTTTTAAAGATTCTTGGTTGTTAGTAGAGCTGATATTAAATTCATAAAGTATACCAAAAAAAAAGTTGTTAAATTGAAATTTTTATATGAAAAATTTAGGTAGAGCTGATATCATCCTTGGAATTTAAATCAAACAAATTGAAAATAGATATGTGCTTTCTCAATTGCACTATCTAAAAGAAAATATTGAAAAGTTTTAATCAATATAATTATGAACCTGTCATGATTCAGTTTAATGCAAATTATAAATGAAAGAAAAAATGCAAGAGATACAATTTCTCAGCTTGAATATTCTCAAGTAATTGGGAGTTTAATATATCTAACAAATTCTATTAGACCTAACATTTCTTATTTCATAAGTAGACTGCATAGATATATTAGCAAGCCTAGACTTTACCATTAGAAAGCATTAACGAGTGTGTAAAGATTCTTAAAGTATTATTTAAATTTTGGACTACACTTTACGGGTATCTACCTATTTTAGAGTGATATAATGATGTAAATTGGGTTTACAACAATACATAAAACAAATCTACTAGTGGGTAGGTTTTCACTTTAAGTAGTGTCATAGTCTCTTGGAAGTCTTCGAACAAACTTGTAAAGCTCATCAACAATGGACTCTAAGTTTATAACGTTGAATAAAGCAGCTAAAAATGTAGAATGGTTAAAAAAGTTCTTAGAACATTTCTTAGTTAGGCCAAAACTAGTAACAAAAATTTGTATACATTGTGATATTATGGCAACTCCAACAAGGGCTTAAAATAGTATCCATAACATCAAATCAAGTCATATTAGTCACATAATAAAATTAGATATTTGCTCTCTAGTGGAGTTATTTCATTGCAATCTATAAAATCAATCAAAAATCTTGTACACCATTAAAATAGAAGCTTACCTAGAGAAGAAATGAAGTTTACATTGGTGGGAATGACTTTAAAGCCAATTCAATGAATTGCATCAGGAAAAAACCTAACTTATTTGAATGAAGATCCCACGGTATAGGTTCAATAGGAAAACTAGTTTGGTGGCATTGATCTTTTGCCTACTCTGAGCTGATTTATTTCATGTGTTCATTCATCTATTGTTCTAGCTCTAGCCCTGTAAGTACATGATCCTCAAAGTTTGCCTAGCAAGATGGGAATTTGTAAGGTCTACCATAGAGAGCTTCATATGGAGCCATTCGAATAGTTGCCTGCTAGTTGTTATTGTGCAAATTTTGGTAAGTACAAGTATTTGCTCCAATTGCCCTTGAAGTCTAATACACGTGCTCTCAACATGTTTTCTAGTATCTATATCACTCTCTCAAATTGCCCATCTATTTTGAGGATGGAAAACAATGTCATGGTGAGTATACTACCTAACTCTTTATGTAGGCTCTACCAGAATTGAGATATGAATATAGAATCTTTATCTTACATTGTCTTGGGTATACCACGTAGCCTCACTACTTCCTTGACATATAGTTCTCCCAATTTTCCAATTGTATCTGGAGATCGGATGGGTAGGAAATGAGTTAACTTCATCAGACAATCCACAATCACCCATATTGTGTCTTCACCTTTCTAGTTCCTGGGTAAGCCACTTATCAAATCCATTACAATATAATCCAACTTCCATTTTGGGATCAAAAGTGGTTGCAACATTCTTGAGGGTTTCCTTTGTTTGGCCTTTACCCATTGCTAGGTTAAACATTTAGAAACATATTTGGCTATGTCCCTTTTCATACCAATCCAATAATAGGTTTTCCTTAGGTTCTATTACTTCTTATCACCTCCTAGATGCATTGTGTACTTAATCTTATGAGCTTCATCCAATATAGTCCTTCTACTATGCCCACTCTCTAGTACGTCGATTCTGTCTCCAAGTCTTAATGTACCTTCGACGTCCATTTTGAAATTGGTGTGTTTGCCTTGCTTAACACCTTTTGTCAAATTCACAATCCACTTGTCATGTTTTCGTTCATCTCTAATTTTTTGTAAGAGATTTGGTTGGTAGACCATTACACATAGGTATGTTTGCTTGCCATTTGAAGTTACGCTCAAGTTTTAGTCACCAATGTGCTGATACATTTGCCCTTTCTCCTCATTGCTCTTATTTAATATTTTTGCTGAATGCATCGAATACAACGTTTGCTTTCCCTAGATGATAGTGTAGCTAGAAGTCATAGTTTCTTGGGAACTCCATCGATCAGTCCTTTTTGAGTATAGATGTACTTCAGGCTCTTGAGATCTAAAAAAAGTTAAAATCTCTCTCCATAGAGGTAATGCCTCCAAATCTTTAAGGCAAACATGATAGTAGCTAGTTCTAGGTCATGCGTAAGATAGTTTTGTTCATGGATTTTCAACTATCGAGAGGGGTAAGCAATGACTTTCCCCTCTTGCATAAATACAACACCCAATTCATTCTATGAGGCATCAATATATAGAACTTATCCAACATCATGAGGAGGGGTAACTAAAATAGAAGTTGAAGTTAACCTCTTCTTCAACTCTTGGAAAGACTCCTTGCACTTCTCATCCTAGAGAACTTCTTTCCTTTTCTTGTCAACGTAGTCATAGGCCCAACTTACTTGGAGAAGTCTTGGATAAATCTTCGATAGTGTCCTACCAAACCTTAAAAACTTTTGATTTATGTCACTGTTTTTGGTTGTTCCCAATTAGCTAACCACTCTACTTTGTTTTGATCGACTAATATCACTTCAACTGAATGGCCAAGGAACTTGACCTTCTTCATCTTGAACTCACACCGACTGAACTTAGCATATAGCTCATTTCTCCTCAATGTGCCTAGCACAATTTTTGAATGTTTATGTGTTTACCTTCTGATCTAGAGCATATTAGGCTATCATCCACGAATATTACTATGAATTGATCTAAATATTATCGAAAGACTCTGTTCATGAGGTCCATGAATGCAACTGGTGCCTTGGTCAAATGAAATGGCATCACTGTGAACTTGAAATGACCATATCGACTTCTAAAGGCTATCTTATGAGACACCTTCCTAATCCTCAACTAGTGATAACCAGACCTCAGATCAATCTTGGAGAAGTGAGTGGTTTCCCTCAACTAATCAAACAGGTCATCTATCCTAATTAAAGGGTACTTATTCTTTATGGTCACTTGGTTGATCTCCCTATAGTCAACACATAACCTCATTGAGTTGTATTTCTTCTTTGAAAGTAGCATAGGAGCTCCCCATGGTGATTCACTAGGTCTAATGAATCCCTTCTTAGGGAGTTCGTCCAACTATGCCTTGAGTTCATTCAACTCCACTGGCGCCATTCTGCAAGGAGGAATGGCTATAAGGTTTGTGCCTGGATAGAGTTCAATCTTGAACTCTGCTTGTCTATGTCGTGTAGAACAAGTAAATCATCTAGAAACAAATTTTGATACTCTTGCATTACAAGTATCTCCCGAATATCTTTCAATTCCCTAATATCATCATCCAGAACTTGTGTAAAGTCCTCGCTCTGCCTTATGCAATGCAGCACAGTGGTCATAGGGCTTCAAGGTAATCTCTACATATCCCCCTTGACCTTTACTAGTTCACCAGATGGTAGAGTCATTATGACTCTCCATCTTGTGAAATCAATCTAAGCCTAGTATTAGGTTAACCAGTCCATACCCAGTATCGCATCATAACCATGGAAAGATGACACCATAAGGTCTGCAGTTATCAATTTATCTCCAAATCTCAATTTACATGTACAAGTTTTTCAAGCAATTACTATAGTTCCAATGGGAGTGGATACATACAATGGCTCTGGTGGTTTGGATGTCACTAGTTGTAATCTCCTAACTAGGTCTTCTAACACAAATGACTCAGTAGCATGTGAGCAAAACAAAATCTTAATAGTAACATTAAATAGTAGAAATGTACCTTCAATAGTCAGAATTGGGTTCACCTATCCATCCTCAATAGCAAACACTCGAGCCTGATTCTGTCAGTTGTACTACTGTTGTTGTTGTTATTGCTAGGGTTGCCTTTGTTGTGGTTGCTACTATTCATGTCCCCTTTCATTCTTGCCCTGACCATTATTCTGCCCTTGGATCTATCTCTGTGATCCTTGGTTCTAACAGTCCTTGGCAAGATGCCCCTTCTGTCCACACCTATAGTAAGCTCCTTTTCTTCGAACCTACTGCTTGTTAACTCTACCCTGAGTCTGTTGCCTCTGAAGCGGATTCCAGTTCTACTTCTTTTGGTTCCCTTGGAATTCTTTGTTATTGCTTGGTCTCTTACCTTTGTTTCTCAACTTCTCTTAGAAGTTGACCTCTTGCTCCGTTAGTAGTGTTTTCTCCACTACTTCCCTGTAAATCATTAAATCCATTAGATTCACCAATCTGTGAATTTCAATTTTTAAACCTTTTGCAAACCTGTGGGCCTTCATTTTCTTGTCTCTGATTAGTTTAGGTGCAAACTTGGTCAATTTAGTAAACTTGACCTCATACTCAGACACAGTCATATCTCTCTAAATCCAACTGATGAACTCAGACTGCATTCGCATTTGTGTCGCCTTGGGAAAGAATTTCTCATAGAACACATCTCTAAATTTTTCCCACTTCATGCATCAAATGTTTGTGTTTGGATCTGCCTTCAGCATCCGCCACCAACTCTTGGCTAGTCCCTTAAATTGATGTGTGTCCAACACAACTCTGCAGGGTCCTGTAGAACCTAGCATGTCCAGGTGCTTATCTAACTCTTGTTACCAGTGATTTGCAGCCATACTGTCAGATCTACCATCAAATTGGGAAGGGTGGAGTATTTATAATTCTATCAACATTGTCGTCTTCTCTTTGTCCTCAATTTCCTTTTGCAGCCTCTGATGAACTAGAACCTCTGGCATGAACGCTGGCTGCTGCATCGAAATCTGCTCCTAAGGTGAGACCTGTACCTACAGTTCTGGTGTCGCCTATGCCTGTATATGTGGCAACAACAATACTCTAATGATTTTCTTAATGAATTATTTGGTAATCTCATCCCAAAACTATGGAATCAACACAGCGACGACGTGGGCCTCAGTTTGATTAACCTGTGTTCCCTGCCCCTAGGGTTCAGTCTCATCAGATGCAGCAACTTTCATAGCATGTATCTTGGATTTGGCCATTTATCTATAACCAAGGGTCCATTTAGTCATCATAAATTTATTAAAGAAATCCTATGTATATACTTAGAGCATTTATTTCCATCGTACTAGCATGACTCTAGATTTATGTCTCTATGTTCTCGTTTGTTCAGTAGCCTATTAGGTTGTGTTTCTATGTCCACAATGAATTGTTCATTTCGGGGTATAGGATTTGTCTCAAGATTTAAAAGCATTCATGACATATACATCGAGGTTTTCCACAAAGGTAAGGTATATAAGCAAACTCTCATATATACAGTTAGGCATACATTACAAACAGTACGCTAGCATAACAAGGTTGCAAGCTTCTACTATGCCTCTGATATAACACCCCAACCCCCAAGGCTTTTAATTGGACTTAATCACAAGGCGGGCGGGGCTGGTGTTACTTTACAAGTACACAACTTGACTTCTTATTCCTTTTTATCCCACACCTCATTGAGATTCAAGAGTGCTTAACCCAAAATTTATACACAAAGTTTAATAAGGCAATTACACAAGAGATAAAAGAAAACTTTTCAAATCTTTATTGATTTAATAAAATAAGGGACAAGTACATAACTTGAACTAAAAATTTATTTTAGCGGAAGTCTTACATTCTATATATTCAAAATTTGGACTATAAGTCCTTACATCAAAATAAACGTAGAAACTTTCTAAAAACTAAAATTCTAAGTCTTTAGCATGCATCATCATGTGTTTAATTTCCTAAAAAGATAAAGAGAGGAAGGGTAAGCATATAGCCCAGTAGATCTTTGTCAAACAACCAAATTACTAATTTAGATTAACAATACATTGAAATTCAAGCACTTGTAAATCATTAGGCGTTTCAAACAATACTTTGCTTACAGTTATAAATTTCACTACGAGGGTTTCAAGGCCCTTGATGTTCTTTATCAAAATACCTTCCTTGAGTAAAAAGTCATTCCTTATACCAAGTTTTATTCGACTTAGGGCCTAACCCATATTCCAAGTATTTTGGCACATCATCCATGTGAACTAATCACATATAAAGAATATCCACAGTGACCCTCATGTTCACTATGACAGTACGTGGTTCTTAATCTCAACATCTTTTATTAAATCTCATACTCATGAATCATAAATATAATAATTTCGACATGTTTAACACAAACATCTAAAGCATGAAAACAAACACATAGGACACCCATACTTTAAAATAAACCTAAACATGCATAATCTAAGCATGGTATGGTTTCATGGTCAACTACTATGACATACATGCAAATCTAAAATTTAAATCGTTTTCTTCAAACCTAAATATGCATACTAAACTGAAATATGCATACATGAATATGATATTAAACTAAACAAGTAAAATAGAGGTTTAAGAAGTCACTTCCACCTTCATTTGAAAATCACTAAAATTTCGACAAAGCTTCCCCTCTTCAACACGTCTAGCACTCAAAGACAACTCAAGAACACTCAATTTAACACCAGAACACTGAAGAATAGTTTAAGGTCACTTAAGAACTAAGGAGGTTGCCAATAAGAAGGCTAGTATGTTCTTACTTTGGAATAAAGAAGAATGAGAGCATTAGGGGGGTTGTATAGAGTTTCATGAGCACTAGAGGATGGTTTGGGCATGCTCACGCTAGGAAATCCTTCCATTCTTCCATGGGGACGTTTTGAAATGAATAGATTGAATGTGCACACGATTTCAAATGTGGGTTGATTTGGTTTACAATTGGTAGTGTGAACACAAGATATGAGCTTTATTTCATTTCCTATTTATATATGAACACAAAAAGGATTTAGAATACTTACTATTCTTTTTTTGGAAGTTAATCTAGGTGTGATATTGTGAGCAAGGCAACTTTCCAATATGTTTTGGTAATTGATTACTTTTCTTGTGCACACCAAATCAACATGATTTAGCAACCTTCTATTTCAAATTAGAAACTTCTAATCATGTTCCTTAGGTGTTTTTCAGCAACTTCTATTCTTGAATTAGAAACTTCTAATATTATGTAACACCCCAACCTGCATATTCTTTGAGCATTGGACATAGCCACCATTCTCTGACAGTGGACTTAACCATTTGGCGAGTTGGGTCCATGTTACTTTACAAGTAACTCATACTTGACTTTCTATTTTCAACATCTCATGCCTTAGTGTAAATTCAAGAATACACAATGTCGCTTTGTAAACAATCAAAGCAATTATTTAAGAGATAAAGAAAGTTCAAATTCTTTTATTCATAATAAAAAGGAAAGTACATAACTTTCTAATTAAACTATTACAATGGAATAATCAAAAAAGAAAAAAAAACTTAGCAACATGTCTAACTTAAACTTTTCAAAAAAAAAAACTTAAAGAAAACGTCATTTGTTTACATCCATGACAATAATCAATTTTCTAGGAAATGAGAGATGAAGGGGTGAGCACAAAGCTCACTGAATCCTTTTCAAATAAACATTATTCATATTCAAACTAATAACACATTCATAATTCAATCACTTACATATATTAGGCATTTCAAGCATCAATTTGTTTTAAGTTGAGGTTTAGACCAAAAGGGATTTAAGGCCCTTGATATTCTTAACAGAGTATGTCCTTAGAATGAAATGTGGCATGTATTTTCCAATTTCATTGGACTTTTGGAACTTAGAAACATTTACCCACCAACCAAGTTCTTTAGTCCTAAAACCATATGAACAAATCATATGAAAAGAACATCCATGGTAATCCCACAAATTTACTATGATGGTACATGGTTATTATCACCATCTTCTTATATTAATCTCATGTCCATGATTCATAAAAGCTAATTTCAGAATATGAACTATGAAAAATAAAATTCAAATCATAATCAAAACTGAAAATTAAGTATGGAATGTCCAAAAACATGTGTCATATTATGAAATGAAGCCTAAGCGTGATACTAACATGGTATGAGTATGATGAATGCATAAACATGAATCAAATCTGAAACTGAAAATAAGTTTTAAAATACTGAAACTGAAACCTTTTGTTTTCAAAGAAATTACACAAGTGATGAACATGCTATAAATTTTAATAAGAACAAAGGGTGTTCTAGAAGTCACTTCCACCTTATGATGTTTTCTCCTAAAAATTTCAGCAAGGATTCCCAACGTTTTAGCACTTTTAAACACCAACAAAATTACTCAAAATAACTCACTAATTAGCAAGAGAAAAGAGAAGTGAGAAGGGATGCCAAAAAGAAGGCTTAAAAGAGAACAAGAGGAAATCTCAACTCTTGTTCTTTGAATGAGTGGAATGAGAGCCTTGAGGGGGTTTATATAGATTTTTCATGAGCATATGGGGACATTGTTAGTTGCATAGAACACTAACTATACTATAGGTATTTTATGCATAAATTGCATGAGTTTAATAAGAAATTAATTGTATTTGTTTACATTTAGTTACATATGCATTTAGAACATTTTTAAATGATTAGTTGCATATTAGCATGATTTAATATTTTTTCTAGCATTTTTATGTGATATAATGTCTGAGAAAGGTTTTGAGTGTTTATGCAGGTTTGGAATGAATTGGAATAGCAAATAACAGCACCAGAGAAGTGAAGGATGGTTACAAATATAAATATCATGTCATTGGTTACCTAAGTAATCATTTCAATGACTTAGGTTATCAGAGGAGAAGAAAGACAAAGAAAAGAAACAACTCACTGGTTATCGTGGTCGATGGTTCAGTGATCACGGTAACCAGAATGTGATTCGATTGAAGAACAGGCTAACTGCGATACACAGAATGGAGGAAATCCCAGTTTTTATTGAAGGAAGATGCTGACTGCGGTCACTGACCATGGTCACACGATTAATTATTGAGTTTCTCATATTTTTAGGATTTTTTAAGTGTGAAACTATAAATAGAAAAGGTAATTAGAGCTAAAACATACCCAATTCAGGTTTAGTTTTTTAAGTGTGAAACTATAAATAGAAAAGGTAATTAGTTTAGTTTTAATTAAGGAAAAATTTTTAATTTTTCTTTTTTGTGTTGATTGCTTATATTTTCTTTTTAACTTCATTGGCTACACTTGATCTTTTTGGTTTGCTTGTGGTGTTTCAGGTTTTGGATGAACAGAAATTCTCTTGGGTTAAACGATCCCAATCCGTTTAAGACAATCAAGCAAATCCAATTAGAAGCTCGAAGCCATAGATCTAATATGGCTGAGAATAGTATATCTGCAGTTGACACTAATGGGGAAGCACCACTCTGAGACTTTTTCAAGCCCGTGTTGAATAATAATTACTCTGGAATTGCTCGCATACCCATCAATGCCAATAATTTTGAGTTGAAACCCTCTTTGATCACAATGGTGTAGCAACAACAGTTTGGGGGTTTGGCTAATGAAGATCCGATGGCACACCTAAATATTTTCATGGAAATCTGTGACAGGGCCAAAATGAATGGTGTGACTGAGGATCAATTGAAACTGAGGCTATTCCCCTTCTCTTTAAGGGATAAAGCAAGGACATGGTTACAAATCTTACTACCTGGAAGCATCACTACATGGGAGGATATGAGTCAAAAGTTCCTACAGAAGTATTTCACTCATACTAGGGTTTATCAACTGAGGGGTAAAATCAGCTCTTTCAAGCAATCTTACTTTGAATCACTCTATGAAGCGTGGGAAAGGTTAAAGACTTACTTAGAAGATGCTCACAACATGGTTATCTTCCATGGCTACAGATTCAGATGTTCTACAGTGGTTTGACACCACTTACCCTAGCCTTGGTAGATTCAGCAGCTAGAGGATCTTTGATGAGAAACTCCACTACAGAAGCCACACACCTCATTGAAGATATGGCAGCCAATGCCTATGGGTATGGTACAGAGAGAGGGTCTATTAACAGGATTGGTCTACATGGAATTGATAAGATCACAGCTTTAAAAACATAAATAGCTTCTATTACTCATCAGATGAATTCTTTGACTGAGAAGTTTGGTAATGGACATATTCAGCAACAACAAAATCAATCTATTTTGGCCATAGCTAAAGCTCATAAGGCGTCTTTTACTCAAGAAGCATCTATAGAGCAGCAACATGCGGTGAACCGGTTTGCTCCTTATCAAAGTCAGCAATAGGAGTATAATGTGCCTCACTATTATCATCTGGGGATCCATTTCCATGAAAACTTCTCATATGTTGATAAAGAGACGTCCAACATAGCCTATTTGAAAAGAAGCCATCTGTAGAAGACAAACTAGACAAGATCATGAACATGCAAGCTTGTTTCTGTAAAGAATTAACTGGATGAATTGATCAGAATGACAGCAGAGTCTTAGGCTTGGAAATACAAATGGGAAACATGAATGCAACTATGAAGAACCTTGAGACTCAGATGGGACAGATAGCCCAAGCATTCTCTAGTCAACAGCGAATTTACTAAAAGAAGTTATCAAGCCAAAAAAAAAGTTAATCCAAAAAAAAGTTATCAAGCCATATTTACTAAAAGAGGGAGAGAGGCTCAAAACCCACCCATTCCTTCTAGCCCTCTTATGCTAGTTGATGAACCTATCCATTCTAAAGGGCTTATTCTTACAAAGCCTATTGATCCAGCACCTATTGAAAGTTAGACATCCCGGGATTACTATTCTAGGCAGCAAATAACTTGAGCCTCCTCCATTACCCTTTCCGCAGAGGTTTTATAAGAAGCAGATAGATCATGAGACTATGTGGTTGACAGAGGAATGCAATGCTATAATACAAAGAAAGCTACCTTGGAAGTTGAAAGATCCAAGGAGTTTTACTATTTTGTGCAACATAGGCACTAATATATTTGATAAAGCTCTTTGTGACCTGGGGGCTAGCATAAATCTCATGCCACTTTCAGTATACTACCGGTTGGGCCTATCAGAGATCAAGCCAACTAGTATTACCCTTTAGCTTATAGATCGTTCTGTCACTTATTGACGAGGTGTTATTGAGGATGTTCTAGTAAAGGTGGATAAGTTTATCTTCCCAACTGACTTTGTAGTTCTTGATATGGAAGAAAACGGGGAGATACCACTGATTCTTAGGCTACCATTCTTAGCTACTAGTCAGGCCCTAACAGATGTCACCATGGGAGAAATCACATTGAGAATAAATGACAAAGGAGTTATCTTCAACATCTATAGCTCGTTGAAGCCCCTTACTGAAGTGCAAGAATGCAAAAAGGATAATATGATGCAAGCTGGCAATTAGAGAGAGATTGAAAAGCCCAGACCTCCTTATATTCAAGTTAAAGATGTTGAACTTGCTAAAGGGGAGGCCATACAAGCACATAGGAAGCCTAACTATGCTATGAAAGAGTTGCAAGACGTTGTTCATACTCAGAAAAAGTCCTAAGAAGCAATCACAAGATCCATTCCTAAAATATAAGCAACCACAAGATATTATGAAGCAAGAGTTGCCTAAAGCCAAAGTGTTTGCAAAGATAAAAAAATTGGGCTTCGGTTAACCCGTATCCATGTCGAGCTAATGACGTTAAACATAGCCCTTAGTGGGAGGCAACCCACTAGTTTTATTTTTATTTATTTAGATAGGATTTAATTTAATTTTTTTGGTATGCATGCATGTTAGTTTATTTAAAAAGAAAATTCATGCATTTTAGTTAATTGTTCTTTAATACTTGTCTTTTTTTGCCACATGCAAGTTTTATGAGTGTTCTAGCGTACTATCCTCCTTGTGAGCATTAAAGTAAAGTGTGTTCTTAAGAACAAGGCACAATTTAAGTTTGGGGGTGTACATTAAAGAAAATCTTCTTCAATTTCATTTCAGGTTTATTTTTCCTTTATATTTACATATTTTGTGTGCATTAATGCTTCCAGACTACATATATTTATGGGCATATCACATACATAGCTATTGAAATTCTCTCATTACATTTAGATATTAGGATTATTTATTTAGTGTTAATACATGAGCATATTAGTTAGGACATGAGCATATAGAGCATATAGATGTCACTTAGGCTAGATCTATGCTATATTTTTAAAAATTTTCACTGAGTAACCTATGAAATTGAAAATTTCTCTAGTGTGATGAAACAAAGAACTAGGGTACTTTCAAATAGTCTGTGTGTTTTCATTGTCTGAAATTTGACCTTGACATATCTCTATAGTCTTAGGTAGATTAAGAATCCAAAAACTGAGGAAAGTGAAGAGTAGAAACCAAACCACAAGTGGAAAGAATTTTCCACAAACTCTTAAAATAATCAAATCTATCTTGAACATTGCTTAGGAATGACTATAGGAGGGAAATGAAGAAGGCCATCATTGTTTGAGTCATAACCTAAAGGCTAGTCCTAGCATTTATAATCTTTTGTAGCCAATTTTGAGCTTTATAGCATGTTTTATTGTTATAAACCTAAAGAATATATATATATATATATATAAACACTCTATCCTTTTATGAATATCTCAGTTAGACCTATTTGTGTGCACTCATGGTTTTAATACTGCCTATTCTGATGATGTGAAAGAAGGAAGGGATGCTATCATTGAAATACATATCTTTTCAATTTTTGTTTCAACTTTTATTATGTTTAGTAAAATATAACAAAAAAAGAAAAAAAAAAGGGTTATATTTATTTCTTTAGTATTTTAGTATTGTCAATGATACCTGAACTTTCTACTTTTGTATGAGTGTACATGTGAGGACAATTTGGAGTGCACGTGATGAAATAAGTTTGGGGGAGCTATGAAGACAAAGTTGTGAGCATGAATGAGAAATACAAAGGCTTGAAAAGAAAGGATCAATCTATATTGAAAAAAAAATCAAACAAAATAGGTTGTTGTTATTGCTATGAGTGTACACTTGAGTCAGATTTAAATTCCTATTACACTTGTACTTTGAGCCAGACCACGTTACAACCTAAAAGAAAGACCACTGATCCGGATTGTAGTTTGAACTGAATAGAAGATGGATACAGGAGATAATTGAGAAGGTTTGTGTACTTAGGTATTAAGAAAGGATTTTTGTGAGTGGGATGGTGCCTACAAATCACCTACAAAGTCTAGGAGGATTGAGATACTAACAGATGAAAAATTGAAGTTAAGGAAGAATGGAGGATGAACTGAAAATGTAGACAACCTAAATGACCTTAGGGATGTGTTAATGAGTCATAAACTAGAGGAATGGAAGATTGAGGTTACAATGATGAGTGAAAATGAATTTACCTCTATATGGTATGGTGTGTCAGTTTAGATTAGAGTTATTGTT